>WEDG01005979.1:0-82838 GCA_017591395.1 Schistocephalus solidus
TGAGAAAGTTGTCTGATAGCTTTTTTGACGGTTTCTTCGCTAAAGCAGATCTCATTGAGGGTAAATGCTGTCATGTCTGTTGGTTGGGGTATCGGCTCCTCCTCAACTGAATAGTTGGCTGAGAAGTTCTTATTGAATAAATTTGCTATTTGGGTATCGTCCGTTATTACTTGTCCTGTGTCATCAATCATCAGTTGGGGACCTGGTTTTCGATAAGTGTTCATTTGTTTCCAAAAGATCTGTGCTGTTTTATCGGAGGACTCTATTGCCCGGCGTTCCGCTGCTATGTTTTTGTTTGTTTCTATTTTTTCACCTAGATTATGAATTTCCCTAATTCGTCTGAGTGTGGATAAATAACTTACTGCTTACATAGTGCAGCAATTATCCACTTTGTATTTATTTATACCGCGATACTAAGTTTGCAATGATGGGGCCCTATGGGCCTTTAATATACAATTTATTCATTTAAATATATCAGCGCATCTTGCGGTTTTAAAAATATTTAATTGAAAAATTCAAAAGACAATTTTGCTCGTCTACGTAAGCTTTCGATAAATTATCGTCAGGCCTTTACATTTATATCACTGTGTAACTGAATCAAATTTGTGGGTAATAAGAATAATTCTTAAGGTTTTCAGGGTGGGGAGGGACTTGAAAAGAAACGAAATTGCGGTCCGTCTTCTGATCATCGTCAGAGAAATGGCGGCCGCCGGGTCAGAGTCCTAGATACGGGTGGCTGGATTGGTGGCTATCGGTCACGTTAATTGCGGCACCTGTATAAATTTTTGAGTGCACAGGACCAGTTTGCGAAGCCTGATTGCAGCCGCTTCTGCAGTATTCAACAGACGCTTTCGAATGAATTTTGAATAGGCTGAGCGGACCTTGTAAATTACCCGGAAAGCCTTTATGGTATCTAAACCGTGGTCTGTGTTTACCACACGCACGAGGATAGAGCCGTTTATATTCTTTATCTGACCTTTACCTAACCATCCTGACGAGTGTTCTCGTACTCTTTTGGACAGAAATCAGCTTGTGCGACCAATTGAAATAAGGTTGTTTACTAGTCTATTTGCATTCAAGCGAAGACTGTAAATTTATTTTAAGACTGATTCTATTAAATTTTCTTTTCCTCATCTTTTCCTAGCAGCTTTTGCCATTATTCGGAGGAAGGATCATCGGGAATTGAAGTGACCTTCTTGAAACTATTTTTTGTCTACCTTGAGTGCCCCAGGAACCGTGATGCCTCCTTATACCAACAGTCATTCTTACGATGAAGTCATTCTGGCTTACACATGCGGACGTACACAGTCTAAAATGCTCCCATTTCGTTGTATACTTACCATCATCGGTATTAAATTCTGGATCCTAATATAACGAGGCCTCAATTTCACGGACGTCTTTTCATGAGATTTTTTTCATGCACCTTAGTGATCAAGAACAAACCATGTCGACGTTTCATTATCTCATTCTGAAATGCTACTGTGGTCTTAGCCTACTCTACCTCTTACCTAATTTTCGTCAGCAGTTTTTTCTCCTACCCTCTATTCGAAAATGGAGGCCTATTGAATTCTGCCACCATTTTCCAGGTAGGAGTTATTTTTCGCTGCCTATTTCACAACATCTCTAACTATTGTCCTAACAGGACAAGATCTGCTTACATTATTACATATTTGTACCTTTTATCTGCACACATTGTTCAAATTTTATTTCGATAATAATATTTGTTTTGACAGTGCCTTCCCGCTGCTAACCAAATAAAAATTTGAAATAAATTCTGCCCATCAGGAGCAGATGAAAGAATAAGTTCACATTGCGGTTGTCTGGGCTGGCAGTTTGTCCTTGCCCCCTCCGTATCGGATGGGAGTATTCGAGAACAGTACATGGGAATCGGCTGCTTGAAAGGTGCTTGACATAGCTTGGCATAAGCGCCCCCGTAAGAGTTCACTTGCTGCGTCCCCTTGAAATGAACCCTGATGAATATTTGTTACTTGCTTGTCGTTAGCACCGCTGGCTTTGGTGGTCTTTCCGTCATATTCGTAGAAATAAATAGATCTGAATATCCATTCTGTCAAAAAGTGCTTTCTGCAGCCTTAAACTCTTCTTCGATGCTATCGGCTGGACAGATACTTTTCGCCCTTTGTGTCAGGCAGCGCATTAAATTACGCTTTAAGTTCAACGGTAAAATACTTCCAAAGTATATTTATTGTCCAGATCATGTCCAATTATGATAGAATCTACGTCGAATGCTCCCGCCAGGCCTTCATGTCAGAAGCATGTCCAGGAAAGGGAATGATCTGGATTGTTTCACTTCCAGTGTAAAGTTGAGTGACGGGTGCGCCTAGTTTGTGGTATCCATTACAGCTGAAACGTCCGATTATTCAGATGCAACCGCAAATATATCATCCATGTAGCGCCCATAATATTTTAGACTGTTTATCTGCGGATGAAGCTATAAAGCTTTCAGCTTGACCATGAAAACATTCGCCAGAGGGGGGCCAAGAGGTGAGCCCAGAAACCTGCCCTACCAAAAACGCTGTGAGCGTACTAAACTCGACCCCTTGTGATTTCGCAGATTACTTAAAGGACTATTTTTACTGTTTAAACTTTGAAACAGTTGTACCTTTATCTCCCTTACTACTCAGAGGCAGCTAAATGACTCTCGGCAAACCCGTCATCGAGATGTCTTCTTATTTCTTCCTCCGGCACGCACAGTTAGATACCGTCAGTTTTTTACAATTAATGCAAAAACAATATGGAATAAGCTACACAGAAGTATCGAAATTCAGCAAAGCAATCGTTCGTTTAAGAGAACTGTCACAAGTTTTCTTCATTCAGGACACCTTAAACGAATTTTTGGTGTTGATTCTGTGGAAGCTCCCTTCCGTTCTGATGGTGTTCGCGGACTCTGAATCCTGTGCAAGACTTCATGCTGAGGGCAATATTGCTGGCTCTTCTGCCCTTTATTGGCTTATTCCTCAGTTGACAGCGAATAACCATTCACCGACATACCTATTGCTGGTGCAGAATATTGGATCCACAACACTGAAAGGAGAAGGGCTACACCGTGCACCTGTGTCAACCCTTCCCCTTCCCGTACTTTAATCACTCAGTAAGTAGCGGATTTTTCCTCCTGGAAACATTTGGAAAGAATGAGCAGGAGTTTTTTTCACCGTCATCTCCATCCTCTTCTGTATATCTCTTTTGAACTTGCCTGTTAGCTTGCAATAAATAAATAAACCAATAAAGATGAAACATCTGTTATGATAAATAAATGATAAGCTAGCAAAAAAAGCTAAATATAATGATAAGAAGGGGAATTGAAGTAATTTATAAGCAATCTATTTACAGTGGGAGGTAGTCACTCAATATCACTTAGACACCGGTGGGGATTGCAGACCTGTTGGCAACTGCAGGTAAGGTTCGTGGAGATACTGACGGTGGAGGACAGGTGTGACGAACTGAGAACTAAAGTGGAGAATATATCAGCAGTAAGGAGAGAAACAACACCGTTATCTACGCCGGCACACAATCGCGTCATTTCCATTCAGGATTCGCGTCAAAATGACATCGGCCCATTAAATCAACTCTGTAGTATTTGTGGTGCGTTACAATTGACATATCTAGTGCATATTTCAGATTTTATACCACGGGAGAGCTGCATGCTTTCCTTAAATGTATATAATTTGTGTCTGTGTCTAAGGCTAGCTGAATGAATCTATGTAGTCCTCTACTTTGAGCGTTAGGTTTAAATTCACTAATATATAATTATCGCTCTTGCTCGGAGAAGGTGTGTGGGGCGCGCGCAATTTCCTTTAATTGGCGCTGCGCTTGGGATGGCCCTCCCTGCCTTCATAAAAGATGGCATAGATCTTTCTATCAGCGGAGTTGGTGGTTTTCAATGCCTACATTACCTTTCATTCCGCCAGAAGTTTTTTGAATCTGTATTCTACTGCATCTTATCGCTCTGTGGCATATTTTGGGCCTTACCGAAGCTGAACTTGCCCTTTAACTCTTCACTCGTCTCCAGAAACCTGCAGACCAAAAGTATTCTTCTTTGTGTGCACTGCATTGTTTTTGGTATTGAGGTGGGCTTCAAGTTCGCCACTTCGTCGTTCATATGGATCCTGAACCCGTGTCATGTACTTACCGTCATCCAGGTAGATAGGACCTAGTGAATGGTTTTGCTGTCGTACCTTCTTTTACTTATATTCGTTTTCTTTTCAGTTTCTTGTTTAACTTCTCTCTTTTGTCTAATTCATTTCTTTAGAACACTTATAGGCAGGCTTTTTTGAACACTGATAGTGAACGCCTCATTTTTTGCAACCGGCCCAGGCTTCCGATTTGTGAAATTTGATCTTTGTTCATAGACGCGCTACCAGGCTTATTGCTTAGCTTCTAGGGCGTTTTCTTCATTAATTTTGCCAGCCATTGTATTGCACTGATTGTTGATGAATGCTCATAAAATTGACTGAACTTTGACAACTGTAGTGTTGCCGTTGTGTTGCCCTAGCAGACCATTCCACAACGGTTTGTTGTGTTATGCTCGCTACAGTAATTTTTGGACGAACATTCCTAGGCTGCATGCGTTATTGGTTTTTACTCTTAGCCAATCACGCACACACGTCGACTTATGCTTATTTTTCTCCAGGTTTGGTGTACTTACCCTTTCTGACATTCTAATTCAGACACTTTATTTTCTCTATTAGATATGGTTGCTTCTGGCTGATCCATCTGAGCTTGTCACTGGCGTTTTTCGGATTCACTTCCACATGTTGAATGGTCCTCTTCTGGCGCTTTTGTTTCCAGTTGTTAATACACGAATTGTGAGTTTTCACGTTCAAGCTCAGCTCTGTGTTATTTTCTCACCTCTACGTGTTTTCTACCTCAGTAGCATTGTTCAGCCTTCTTTTTGTTGTCGGAGAAGGCTTGTTATATGGTAAAATTAAACTTCCCGACGGTCTTGCTTAGAATGTAACGATAGGCCAAGTAGGCTCGTATCTGTTTACTTCGAAATTTCCGGAGTCATCATGCCAGCTCTTCTGCTCCGTAAGCCTATTTCGTCCCTTTGCGGTGGTCACAACCAAGTTTTTGCCCACCTTTAACCTTTCCCTATTGTTAATTCCGGTTTCGAAGACCAAAGTGGCCTAGGTATTTCGCCTCATCCCAAACGCCTGATTTCGTTAACCTTAAGTTAGATCTATAAAATTTCCTCCTAGGTGCATAGTAAGGGTTAGTGGGGATTTTTAATCTCTGTTTTGCGAAGTTTAAATGGCACGTAAGACAAATTATCCCATTACTTAGAGGTAATTGAGCTGTGACTTGCCGGAAAACATGGAATAGTTAACTCCTTTGTATGAAATTTCGAATGAACTTTTATCTGTTTTCACCGTGCTTGCCTATGTTACGTGTATATTTTAGCTACCTTTCGAGACTGTCGTGTACTATCTTCAGCACCTGCTTATCCTCCTCATTCCATCTTTACTGATAGATCAACAATGTGAGTTGCCCAGTTCCTCTTGAATATGGGTAGTTTCATTTGTAATGTCTGGTTATAATCATAAATGTGTAATCATGTTTATAGGAGTATGCTTTTATCTCGTCCATTTTTGTACGATATTTTATGCGGTTACCCCAGTCTTCATCTTTTGCCATGCCTTGGTCATTTTTAGGTAAAATGGGTAGGGAGCACCCTCCTTTTTGATCACATTCATTGCTTGAGCTTATTTCAAACAACATTTTACATTGACTTTTGATTTGTAGACCATTTTATGGGACGTGTAAGCACAGTATTAACTTGCCTTTTTTCTTAAACAAACAAAACAATAGGTCATGCAACATCGGGTGGGCTTGCTGTGAGCGCGAACTTATACCAAAGCCAATTAATCTCAAATATAGTGCTTTTCAATATTTGCAATGCCTCAGAGCTACAGTTGATTCGAAAAAAGTTCCTGCCAAAATTTTTTCATTATCTTTAAGCGTACGCACAAATATTTGCTCGGATCAAGCCTGTCGAGGCCGGTTCTTTAAGAGACTTCTAACCGGGCAAGAAAGCAGACGTTTTTTAACATTTTAAAAGCTAAAAAAACTATTCTAAGTTCCGCATAGCAAGTTTGTGTATTGGCTAACAACTTTTTTCAGACTTGGTTAAAAGTCCCGTGTCTGCCTCTGTGGGTATTGGCTGCCAGCACTTCATAGCATGAACTAGGGGAGTCGGGTATTCTACCAAAGAACTGTATGGCTGGTGTATACGAAACGAGACCGTGTGGCTTGTCCAAAGTGCATATTGCAGACCAGATGCTCCACGCCACCGATTAACGCAAGGGAGTTTATAAGTTGATTATTATTTTATTTTCATTGTCTCGGATGCTGGAATCTCGTAGGAGCCTGAGGTCTCAGGTAAAAGTTGTCTGTCTAGGGGATCCAACATTTCTCCTCGTTTTATCAACTCGTCTCAAGAGATCTCATCTTTGTGCACATTTAGGAATACGTAAAACTGTTAAATTAACTTTCGTAGTCGGCTTCAGCACCTGCTTTAGCGCTCTGACAAATTCTGAGGAGCGGAGACAATATACAGTATTTTATGCTAACATTATCTGTATCCTTCTTCTACAGTATCTTGTGGTTATTTCGCTTTAAATTGCCACTCCCAGACTTTCCCAGGCACTTTTTGTTTTTAGCTGTATATTCCGTTGAACCACTGCTGGATTTTTCGTGGGTTATTTTCTCTATTAGTCTCCAGGTCCTCTATCATTTTCTCGTACTACAACCCATGTCAGTGGTGAGTTAATCCTTGCATACTTCCGTTACTCTTGCCTCTTGTATTTCTAAATGCTATTGCTTTGAATCAATCCTTTCATTTCAGATAACCATGGTGAATTTGAACAATATGCTTTGTCCAGCTGTAAGTGATCCCTTTGCCGGACCGTACTACCGTGTGATAGCAATGACCCATCAGCCCCTGCTCATCTTGATTCTGGGTAAAATATTTGCTTGTTTAGTTTTGCGGCTAAGAGGGTCTTCAGCCTCCAAAACGAAATTCAGTTGTCGATAAACGACTGTTCTGCTCACGCGTGGCAATTCGTACACCAAAGTAGATTCCGTCAGATCAAATGAGATTCTATCCGTGATTTATTATTTATGCCGTACTTGTCTTTGGAATTTGGTGGACGCAAAACCTGATGCTTCCTACCCTAAACCGGCCCCATTTGTGTCCGGGCGCCTCATTGGCCAGCTCATTAAGGTGTTCCAATTAGTGGTCAATCGCGGTTCGAATGGGGGCCCTATAAGCCATCCATTCCGGTTGTTTTGACAAACATCAACCTCTTTTGCCCCGCCTACTCTCCTCCCCGTTTCGGAACATTTCGAGAACTTTGTCTCATTTTGATAAACATTTTTTTCGGATCATTTTGCTTTTGTTCTCATGAATCAACCATTTCGCTTAGTCTCCCGCACTCTTTCCTTCATTTCTATCATTGCTATTTTTGTGAGCGCCAATTAACATGTTTGCCAATCCAACCGCGCCTGGCTTTTAGGCAATTTTTCTGTCATTTATGACGTCGATTTGAGACAAAATAATGAAATAAAATTGAAGCTATGTGAATTTACTCTTCTTTTCGACTTTCTGCTGGAATGTGTGCGTTTATGTTTGTTTTGCAGTTTACGTGTCCTCACTTTTCGCATAAATTACTATTTATATTGTACCGCATCAATTCTGGTTCGTTTTAAAAACTTCCGTCAGACGCAATTAACATAATTAAGTCATAAGTTCTAGGCTGCATCGGTGGTACAGTAGACTGGTTTCTGTAAGTGTAAAATCGATAATGGTATGGTCGGTCATTCCGAGTTACCTAACAAAACGTTATGGCACCCTGGGATGCCGAACTATCCGCGTTATTATCTCCAGTTCTGCTTCCAAGCGGACTGCTCAGCAAAAACCTGGACACTACTTTTTGACCGAGGACCTACGATATGTCTGTACCACCCACTGTTCATATCTAACTACCTGCACTTGATTTTACCTTTAATTCTTGACGCGCGTATTGGTGAATACATAAACCCTTGCAAAGCCTTTCAAATTCACGCTTTGAATCTAAATAAAACTTTTCATGGAAATTGGTCCATCTTTGAAATTTTAACACTTGTCCCTAAAACTATCGGCCTAACACGCATACCTCCTCCTTAGCGGTACTTTGTGATTTAATTAGTCTTCCCGCTTCAGAGTTTTAAGTATAGGTCTGATTTTTGTTACTCGTATCATTCTTATCGTCATGTTTCAAGCTGTCCAGAGTCCCCAATCATTGCAGCAGGTAAAGTGATGGCTCGCTCATAATACATATGAGCACCACAAGTTTGCACCGTTTGCGGTTTTGCCTTTTCCGCAGGGTCAGGCAGATAAATTTAAATCGGAAGTACTCGAAAACCTCCAAGTGCAGTCCCAACCGACATTTTTACCTTTTTAGCTCCATTATCCCATTGTTTTTGCTTCCCTCAACTTGGAAATATAATTTTAGCCACCATGCCGCCAGCAGTGACATCCGGTCCTCAGCTCAAGCTCTCAAATCCACCCACAGACACCATAAGTGCGGTGCATTTTCAGCCGGGCAAGGGTGCTGAATTCCTAATTGCTTCCTCGTGGGACTGTTCTGTCCGTCTGTATGATGTCACCTCAGGCGGCCAGCGCACCTCATTTGAGCACAAGACGCCTGTCCTGGCCAGTTGCTTCACCGATGCTGTGCACACTGTGAGCGGCTCTCTGGAAGGGGAATTCAAGTACTTCGATTGTAACACCTCGCAAGGTAAGTAGCAATACTTTATCCACCTTAATCGATCCACCGACTTAAGCGCTTAAAGATCAAGAGAGCGAAAAAAAAAGCATTTTTTTCGTTTTGAGGCCTAGAAAACGTCATGTTAGCATCAACTATCACATGATTAACTACAGCCTGAACGTCTTTTTGGTTGTGATAAGTGTTAGAAAGCTGTTAAGACATTGCTCTCTCAGAGCTAACTATGGAATTTTAGCCCTTCATATTTAAGTGAACCAATGGCGAACCATGTGAACCTAAAAATGATCTCAGATAAACAGTTAATATCTGTGCGCAGGAAGTTTTAGGGATCTCAGCAGATAGGGGCCATATAATTATTTGTATGTAAAGGTCAATCAAAAGGCATACCTTAGGTTCTGCAAACTGATTCGATTTTTATTTGGAGGATGGAATCGTGCATGCATAGTAGTTGTTGCTACTGACAAGGTAACCTCCTCTGACGAAGTTGGCAACAAATTTTACACGATATTCCGGAGTCCTGATGTTTCTGTAACAGTGCACTGAACTGCGGCTCCGAGCGCTGGGGCAGACGGTTAAAACAGACTAAAGGACTAAGTCGATCCTCCCAGCCTGAATATATATCGCCGAACGAGCTTGAAATGTCGCTGGCCTGAATTCATGACGCGTGAGGCATAGGGAACATTTGTCAGTTGTGCGCACATTCAATATTTTCATATTATTAACATAGTTCGTGTGGGGTTTCGGCTGTGTGTGTTGCATATTATCCATAATTTGCCATTTAGAATGTTCTTATTTTAAAACCATGTATTATTTCGTATTTGGAAGCTGTCAAAATTAGTCAAAACACTTATCATATCGTCATAGCAGGCTTCAATCATTGCTCATCCTCAATAAAATGTCATTCGATCTACTGAAGAGTAATTTACTTTTACGCGGTGAAAGCCTAATCTTATTTGTTAGCTGGCCGTTTCCACGCGTTTCGAATGGTTGCACGCCGATCGGCATTTCAGAAGAACGCACTTTGATCTTTAAAAAAGTTGAAAAGTACTTATGGACTTAGCTTGTCTTTTTTTTTCATTCCTGTGACGCGTATCCGTTCCGTCAACACCAACTAAGTGCCGGACGTAACTGCTTGTGCAGATTGTACCAGTAACCGCTGGAGGAACTGCAAGAGTCTACGTCAATCTTGTAAAGTTATTGCTTATATTGCCTTTGCATAGAGATAGTTGCAAAATGGCCTTCCTTATTAAAAAAGGCCTGGTGACTAAATCGTGGTGTCCTTTTTTGTCGACCCACCACTTAACTGGTCGGCACCGTGCTTGAAGTAGATTTAGATACTTTTGGACGAACCCAAGATCGTTGCCGATGACCCTCAACTATAGGCTCGGGTCTTGCTGCCCAAAATTTCGCATGATTTTAGTACCCAATGGGACTTTTTATAAAGTTGGTAAATTCTCTCAGCTAACGCTTTTTCGGTTTAAATAGCCACAAACTTCAAAGTACTGCTGAAATTAATGTCTTTTCTTTTTTTTATTCGTAGTGACACATCTCGGCCGATGTGCTCGTGCCATTAGTGCTTCCCTATATAATCCCACTATTCAGGCCCCCGTAACGGGTAGCTGGGACCAGACAGTTCGAATATGGGACACTCGGGCTGCCTCAGGTGACTCTACGAACGATGCCACGGGAGGAGCCGTCTCTGTGCACAAACAACCTGACAGTGTCTATACCATGGACAGTATTCAACATCAGTTAGTCGTCGGAACTGCTGGACGCCACGTCCTTACATGGGATCTGCGACAGATGAGCGCCCCCATCGAACAGCAGGAATCCACACTACGTTACCAGACCCGCTGTATTCGCTGTTTCCCTAATGGGCAGGGATACGTGCTCAGCTCCATTGAGGGTAATTTGAGGGGTCCTCCCGCTTTATTCTTAAACCCCCTACATTTTCATATCAAGTCACCAGCAGTTTATTTAATCTTGTTGAATATTCTGACCTCACTACACCGTTAGATCCGAGTGTTTGTGCAATCACCGTTCACTTTGATCGAACCTAAGTACCCTTGCAGTCGATCCTTGCTGAGCTGCAGTTTTCTCGCATACTGCACTGGGAGAGCAGAGGACGGTTGTCTTTTCAGCTTGTTGATTTTTTGTAGATCCGAAACTTAACAATTTTCGAACCTATATTATATGTTCGTCTACCCCTCATAAACTTCGGTTTCCTCAAAGGCCCCTTAAATTCAAGTGAGTTGGCCTCATCGACTTTGATCACCACCGCTTTCTCGGGTATTCTTACTTAGACCTATCCGTGCTGTTGTGCATTTTGAAGCCGCTTTATTCTGCCTATATATTAGCCGTAATGAGGTTAGACTTGCTCCTTGTCTTGTTCATCCAAGCCTTTGACATTAAGTCTCGGTAACAAAAATACTTCTTTGTCTGACATCCAGCCGTATAGTCGACCAGAGAAAGTTCGGTTAAGCTAGCGATGCTTAGTGCGGCCGGCTGAGTTAATTTACTTGACATTTATGTCTGGAGATATACGGGTAGCGATTTCCCAGTTCACATCTATATTCCTGTGCGTTCATTGTAAGACTTTGTTGTCCAAACCAGCTGACGACTCCAATTTTTATCAGATTTTTCTTATTGACTTGACAATCCGGAACCAGGGGCAAGCTCCTGTAGGGTGTTCACGTGAGCCACGCCGCCTGCGGACGCTTAGTCCAACCATGTTCATTGGCCAAATTTAATCTTAAATCTACGGATTTCTTCCTCCTTCCTCTCCTCCCGGAATCAGCTTTAATATTAAGGATCAGATTTAGTAGATGGCCTTGCAGCATGCACAACACGTAGTCGTATAAACAAGAGAGTGGAACTTCCATCGCTCATCTGCAATGCTGTCTACCCCATGTGCATAACGGCGCGCTTAAGCGGGGATGTGCGCCCACATTGTGAGTGAACTTGGGTAGGTCTGGTTTCTGGAGCCCAAGCAATAAAGGATGCAAATGTGCGAAGCCAAGATTACACCAGGCGCATTACCAGCAGTGCAATTTTTGCAAGTTGCATGCTTACTTTTGAGCCATTTTATTCGATTACTTCAAACTGAAGCGTTACCTTTGGTCGTATTCATAGCTTCACCTCTAGCATTTAAATAAATGCAAAGCGGCATATTCTGCCTATGGGGTTAACACTTTATTCCCAAGGTAGACGCTGTTCAACTGATATTGTTCACCGTCTAATTTTCAAATATCACTTTGACATTTTATATTATTTTTGTTTTAACCTATCGCGGTTAGACAGAGTGCTGATTCCCTTTTCTCCTACGCTGTCTTAGGGCGTGTTGCTGTTCGTATGTTTGATAAGAGCCAGGAGACCCAAAAGATGTCCTACGTCTTCAAGTGTCATCGTGTGAAGGACGATAAGGTGGAAACAATATATCCTGTCCTCTCAATCTCCTTCCACCGACGATATAACACCTTTGCCACTGGTAAGACTGTCCATCTCTTATTCCCACCCTCCCCAAGTTTTTATTTTGCCAAAAATAGTAAAAGTTGGCCTATCTTTGTATTTTAAAACTTACTACGTAAGCTACATATAGATGGGACCATGAAAATGTTTATATGTAGTCCATTTTTTCCTCACGAGCCCTCTTCGATGATTGATCAATTAAATTGTAAGTTGAATTTCACACGTCCTGCAATTGTGACCTTGCGTGTGGTATTTCTGTTGCCTCGTTGTGCATTTCTCAGACAGGACAAGCGAGAAATAGACAGATTTGTCTTTCTCTGCTGACGCCAAGTAGTGTCTGGAACGGTGCTTATAAGTGTCTTGGCAATCGCTTCTGCTTCTCAATAGAATGATTGCTTGCAGTAAAATTTTATAAAGATGTCTGAGTATTTTATGCCAAAAAAGCGTGGCCTTAATTGCATAGTATGTGCATAACAAAAAGCTGTTACGAATCACTGAAAAGGTCTGGCTTTGGTCAGTCGCGCTCCAGTATGACTAGTGACAGTTGCATAAGTCCGTATCCGCCAATTTTGCAATTCGTCGACTAGTAAATACCGGATCGTGATGTCCGTAGCTGCCTGGAAGTCCAGAGTGCCTCCGCCTCTGCTCTACCATGGAATTGCGTTTCACACAGTTCGGGTATGTTTCACTTACCGAAACGCATGATCGCTTCTATTACCACATTGTCTGTTGGAAACTGACAGAAAGTACCTTTTCTTTTTTGCCAAGGTGGCTCTGATGGTGTCGTTAATACGTGGGATGGCTTTAACCGCAAATGGTTGGCCCAGTTCGAGAAGTATCCCACCTCAATCTCCAGCCTAGACTTCTCTGAGGACGGAACTCAGTTAGCCATCGCTTCATCGTATATGTTCGAATACGGAGACATTCCCAACCCACCCGAACCAGCCATATTTATACGCACCGTGGCGGACAGCGAAGTGAAGAGGAAGCAGACTGCTCCTGCGGCAACTGCCACAACTCTGGCCTCTTCTAAGTAGGCTCTCTCACCGACCTCCGGTCTAAGTTTTCAGTTTCTCTCCTCCGGTCGGCTGCGAACTTACGCATGCCAGTTTTGCAAAGACCCTGTTGGACCCTCGGCTCGATTTATACTTGTTTTTTTTTAACGAACTGTTTGCCTCTTTGTGTATCGCCTGGAATAATGCGGACTGTATAGTCAAAATTATCCCGACACCATGAAATTGCAAATTAAGGAAATGGGTTTACAACCTCTCTTTGGGAGGCAAAGGAAAACTTCGAGGCGACGATTGTCTAACGGAACATATGAGCGCTGGCGACTCCACGAAAACGTTCGAAGGCGGTATTAGAATCAGTCTGTTTGGATTAGCTTATGACGAGATACTTCCCATAACTGCCTCTAGTCACGGTATATAGTGTATGCACCTATCTGCCCATCATTATGCTACTAGTAATTTGCACTTACAACTGATGAACTCAATTCGCAGGCTGATTTTTGAGTACGGGTTCAGTGCCAATTTTAGTCGCTCCCACTTTGGGGCATACGTAGCCTTCCACAGCGCCTGTCCACTTTCTGAACGACTCGTTGGGGAAAGAGTACATTGACCAAAATATGGTTATAACTGCAGAGGTGGCTTGAAGATTACACCGGGGAGATTTAACCGTCAAGTAGCTGGTTGAACGCTCGTTCGGGGGCTGTTGATTCAATCCCGAACGGGGATAGGTCCTCTGTCTCCTATTTCTTCACTCAGGATAACTGCCTTCTTTTTTTGAGATTTTCTACTGTCTGTTGCACGGCTGGAATGATTATGGAGTGCCTCCGCAGCCAGCACGCTCGCGGCCCCCGGCGTGCGGCCCTTTACCTAGACTCCCACCTGTCGGTTGCCTGTCACACGGTCGGGTTTCATGCTTTCAAACGTCTGTGCGGTGTGGCTCGCCCCAAGGGTTTTTCAGCGCTGGTCATCTTACTACGTCTTTCCTCTCAAAGGAATTCGACTGTGACCGGTTTTCACTATTTTCATGGTCGGGTAACTGAAATTAAATCGGGTCCGATTCATCATATCGCTCAAGTCAGCTCCGATGGGTACAGTCATATGGCCCGCCCGTTAAAGTAGGCGGATATGCAGGGATGCTCATATCAATAGGAATAATTTGTTTGATCGTGTTTCTGAACAGCCGGTACTCAGAAAAGGTCTTTGTCAAAGTCCTAGTGACCGTGATCAAAATCTTCCAACACGGACGAAAGCTCACCCACAGAACAGCGTGTCGTCAGTCTGTAGCGACAGCCTCTCTCCTCTCCGCGAATAAATACCGCATTTCAGCTCTCACTCTACCAGCGCGACTTGTTCTTCCACCCACCATTGTCCTAGCGCTGTACACTAATGTGTGTGCAAGATGGCAAATAGCTGAAAACGCACGTTTGTCTTAATTAATTCATTTTTAGTAGATAATTTTGGCAAATTTTAATAATTAGTTTGACCCACTTGTGAAAAACGCGTTGGCTTCGGTGGGATTTGAACCCATAACAGCAAGGGGAAGACTTAAATACAGCCAACGCTCTAGCCAACTGACCTACGAGGCCCCACCGGGAGCCATGAGTTTAATCACACTTGGGTCAAGTTACCCGCCCAGCCTACTGCAACTTATTGAATCCACCAATACGGTAAACTGACTGCCCAAGCATAATTCCCTAAGCTATCAATCTAGAATCCACCAGATGACTACCAAGCGCAATTAATCAGTAGAGGATTTTGGTAGCTTTGAATAATTCGTTTGAACCATTTGGGCAGTCAGCTTACTGTATCAGAATTGGTGGATTCCGTACGTTGCAGTAGGCTGGGCGGCTAACGACCCAAGTGTGATTGAACTCACGGCTCCCCGTGGGGCCTCGTAGCTCAGTTGGCTAGAGCGTTGGCTTAAGTAAAGTCTTCCCCTTGCTGGCATGGGTTTGAATCCCACCTAGGCCGCCGTTTTTCACAAGTGGATTAAATGACTTGAATGTTCGGAAAAAGCAAGGCACGTAGATCCTGGCGCCCACATGCGTGTGAATTCACTGCATACGTTCCCCTCAAGCGGACTGCACCGCCGTTGCCGTAGACCAGAGCGGGAATCGATTTGGCGCAAGGCGGATGCGTTAGTCTGCGGCATTGGCGCGTTTGCATGAGTCTTTATCATACACGCGTGTGGCGAGCACTACATAGGTGCGTACGCTACGTCAGTCACTGTCTCTCGAGGCTAACTTACAGGCCATTTTTACATGGGAGGTGAAAAAGAGCATCACGGTGGTCCTGTGGAATCCATCCTTGGCGTATGCCTGGTCGGGATAAATCTGCGGCGTTTGGAGCTTTCAAGATGCTTACCAGTCGGGGTTCAGAGCGTTGGCAACTGACAGGACAAATAGATCCTCTCCTGATTGATGTTAGACTGTACTTCAATGTGTACTTACTCATTTGGAGCACTGGCACTCGCGTGTGACATGCGCAAAAATAGTTTCAGGACTTTTAATCAGCGTGCGCACGCTCGCCTTCGGGCCGTTCAGACTAATTTTTGCCACCAAAATGAGAAGGGTGGGGCAACATTGAGTTGGGCAGATGCCACGCAAAGTTACTACAAGGCAACCATGCTCAAGCGCAAATCACAGCTGCATCCTCCTCGGTGCGGTGGCGGACCTTGTCACGTGCAACGGTAGAATATTCGCGTCTGGGTTCTGTGTGCGTGTGTGCAGGTTTTCAGCACCTCTTTACCCAGCCGCGTGGCCAAAAGGACAGTTAAGGACGGTTAAAAGTTGTTAGTCGAGTACGTAGACGATTTTTTGAGTTGAAGCTGGGCTGATATTAGTAGCGGTGCGCAGCCGTAAAAGTTCGCAGTACCATCGAATCACACATGTGGAGTATCAGTTCAGTTTTATTGAAGGAAAAGGTAGGCGACGCCTTGAAACCCCCTATTGATTACAATGACTTTGCAAAGTAAAAACGCCAACACATGATGAACGCTGGAAAAGATCATCGGACGAAACAATTATAAATAATATTACTCCAAATGGGGAGTAGTGTGATCCATAATATGTACATTTGTGAGTGGGGATAGCTTGGGGTAAATTTGTTAGTTTCTGATGTCGTGGTGGTACATATGACTGTACTGGTCAAACTTACGCTAAAAGTGTCAACGGATGGAGACATGATGATGTACGCAGACAGAGCATTTCAGGCCTTTATCACTGTTGGAGAAGAAAAACCTTGCGTCCAGTCTTGCGCCAGTCACACGTAGTTTGAGAGGGTGTCCTGTCAAAGTAGAGGTAGTGGTCAGTTCGCAGAAGTCGCCAGACCGCCGCGCCCGCCTCCACTGCCCTCACTGCTTCCCGCACATTTACACACCGAATGGGCCTATTAGAATACATGCACCTCCACGACAACCTGCAGTAAACCACCGGAGGCTAAGACACATCAGAGCACACCATCTACATTAATACATAGACAACACTCACACAATCATCATAATTTACCTGAAAAAATATCGGTCTCCTAGAATCCGTGGCTAGGAAGGCTGCCAATCTGACGCTAGAGAGACACCATCCAATCCACTGCCCTGGATGTTCTCGGCCGCGCACGTCGTCAGCACCAAGACTGGTTCGATGTCAACGACTCAGCTATCAACGCTCTGCTCGTCGAGAATAACCAGTTACACAAAGCCTACATCGATCGCCTTACCGCTACAAACAAGAACGCCTTTTACCGAAGTCTCTGCCTTGTACAGCAACGACTGCCTGGATGATGCACAAGCCGGGGAAATCCAAGGGTACGCGGACTGAAATGAATGGAAGAACTTCGCCGCCACCAAATCTGTCTACGGACCTCCCGTCAAAGGCGCCGCCCCTCTTCTCAGTCCCGACGGCAGGACGCTGCTCGCTGAGAAGATGCAAATCCTGATGCGATGGGCAGAACACTTTCAACGCGTTCTCAACTAGCCCTCCACCATTTCCGACGCCGCCATCGATCGCCTGCCTGAAGTGGAAACCAACGCCGACCTCGATCTCCCGCCCTCTCTCCAAGAAACCATCAGAGCCGTGCAGCAACTCTCCCAGCGGGAAAGCACCTGGCTCGGACACGATCCTTGCGGAGATTTACAAGCATGGTGAACCCTAGCTGATGAATCGACTCACAGTGCTCTTCCAGGAGATGTGGCACCAAGGACAAGTTCCTCAGGATTTCAAAGACGCCACAATAGTCCACCTTTACAAGAAGAAAGGGAACCTCCAACTCTGCGAAAACCACCGAGGAATTTCGCTACTGAACATCGCTGGAAAGATCTTCCCCCGCATACTCCTCAACCGCTTGAACACTCACCTGGAGCAAGGACTGCTCCCGGAAAGCCAATTTGGCTTCCGACGACACAGAGGAACAATCGAAATGAACTTCGCTGCTCGCTAGCTGCAAGAGATGTGGAGTCACCTCTACACTGTGGATCTGAAGAAAGCCGGTGAATCGCGACGGGCTGTGGAAAATCATGCAGAAATTCGGCTGTCCTGAACGTTTCACGCATATAGTACGTCAGCTTCACGACAGGATGATGGCGCGCATTACTGATAACGGCACAGTATCTGAAGCATTCGCAGTGACCAACGGAGTGAAGCAGGGCTGTGTCCTTGCGCCTACCCTTTTCAGCCTCATGTTCTCTGCCATGTTAATGGATGCCTACCGTGACGAACGCCCCGGGATCCGCATCGCCTACCGGATGGACGGCCGACTCCTCAACCAACGACGGATGCACTTCCGCTCGCGTGTCTCCACGGCCACCATCCACGAACTTCTATTCGCTGACGACTGCGCACTGAATACAACGACAAAAGAGGAAATGCAAAAGAGCATGGACCTCTTCGCTGCCGCCTGTGACAACTTCGGACTTCGCATCAACACTGAGAAGACGGTTGTAATGCATCAAACGTCGCCCAACACTATACAC
The DNA here is from genome assembly GCA_017591395.1 of Schistocephalus solidus. Taxonomy (NCBI): domain Eukaryota; kingdom Metazoa; phylum Platyhelminthes; class Cestoda; order Diphyllobothriidea; family Diphyllobothriidae; genus Schistocephalus; species Schistocephalus solidus. The sequence goes on from WEDG01005979.1 coordinate 18,225, forward strand.
CACAGCTCACCTCAATGTTAATGGCGCCCAACTTAAATCTGTGGATACCTTCACGTACCTAGGCAGCAATCTCTCACGCAACACCAAAGTCGACGATGAGACCGCCCATCGGATCGCTAAAGCCAGCCAAGCCCTTGGACGCATGCAAAATGTGCTCTGGATTCGACATTGTCTCAACCTCAGCACCAAACTCAAAATTTACAAAGCTGTTATATAGCAGACGCTGCTGTATGGAGCGGAGACATGGACGATCTACCAAAAGCATGCGTGGAAGCTCAACCACTTCCACCTAAGCTGTCTTCGCAGAATACTAAAGCTGAGTTAGCAAGACAGGATACCGGACACGGAAGTGCTAGAACGAACAGGCATTCTCAGCATTTACGCTCAGTTGAAACAACTGCGCTGGAGCGGTCACCTTGTGCAGATGGACGACGAAGGGCTACCTAAACGACTCTTCTATGGAGATGTCGCCATGGGTTCTCGTCGACAAGGGGGTCAAGTACGATGCCACAATTACACTCTGAAGACCTTCCTCAAGCAATTGCAGATCAACCCGGAGTCCTGGGAGGACCTCGCGAGGAATCGATCGGCTTGGAGGAGAACAGTGAAGACAGGGGCAGCAATCTACGAAGCCAACAGGATCACCACCGCCAGGATCATAAGAGCGGCACGAAAGTCACCAGTGCCCCGGACCAACATTGCTAATGCCCAGGCCCTTCCAACATGTCTTCGCTGTCACCGCACCTTCTGCATGTGAATCAGCCTAGTCGGACATATTCGGAAGCAATGCACCAACAATCCGACAATTCAAAATTCTATGTCAACTTCTGCCAACCCTCCTTTGGACTCTTCCACCCTCACCCCTGGCGTCAATGCCATTAGTCCTACCATCATCGAGACCCCATCACAATGCTCAGCACGAGTTACCCCCACCGCCACCACAACTACCACCAAGCGATGGGGACTCTCTCCTAAGCTGTCTTCATTGCGATCGCACATTCACCTCACGCATTGGCCTGGTCGGTCACTTGCGAATCCATCGTACAGAGACTGGTGAACCAGTGCCTGGAGCTCCAACATACAGCAGCGATCGCAGCCTCCACTGCCCTCACTGTCCTCGCGCATTCACGCATCGCATGGGCCTATTCGGTCACATGCGCATCCATGACAGCGAAAATCCACCGCAATGCCGACAACACCGATACCCCATACACACCCTCCGCTCCAGTCATTCTTACCGCCAACGCCACCCCCACTACCATGAATGACATCTCCCCAGTCTCTACCAATTTCTCCTGCCCACACTGCACCCACAACTTCAACTCACGCATCGGCCTGGTCGGTCACCTGCGAATCCATCGCATGGAGGCTGGTGAACCAGTGCCTGGGGCTCCGACATACAGTCGCCGCACCCACCTCCACTGCCCTAACTGCTCCCGCATATTCACACACCGCATGGGCCTATTCGGAAACATGCGCATTCACAAAAACCTGCGGTAAACCACTGGAGACTAAGCTACATTAGCGCACACTACCTACACTAATGCATCGAAAACTCCCTCACAATCACGATGTACCTGAGTATATCATGGTTTCCTAGAAACCGTGACTGGGAAGGCTGAAAATCTGACGCTTACACCAGACCACGCCATCGGCCCAGTGTATGTGCTGTGTGTGTCGAGTGGCTGACCAGTGGACTGGGAGTCAGACGGCGATGGCTCCTTCATATCCTTGAGTTATTGAATCCTGGTGTGTGCGTTACGGGGACAGGTCTTGCTGGGGTGCGCGAAGACGGGTACGCCGCCCCGTCAGTCAATGCGCCCACTCTTACCTCAGACAACTGACTGGCTCGGATGATGGTCTGATTGTGAGGGTGGGAGAGAGAGAGAGGTCAACAGCTCAGAGCATTTTCCTCACTATAAACAATCTGACGTGCTTGAAACTATCACGGTGCGCTAAAAGCCGTGGCTTGGAAGGTTGCCAACTGACGGGATAACTCGGACCGCGTGGTCAGCCCAATGTATGTTTTGTTTGGAGTGGCTGACTGGCGGACTGAGAGTCAGGCTGCAATGGCTCCTTCTTACTGTGGCCTTTATGGCACTCCCACGCCGTAGGATCCGACTAGGTGTGGTGGTACGCCGAGGGACGGCTCCGGTCGTGCCAGCCACCTGCGCCCTCTCCTATCTCATGTCTTCTTGACGGTGTCATGAGACCGGGCTCAGGTGGGGTAGGAGAAGATAGTACGGTAACGTTAAGCGCCTCGGTTGGAAGGTTTCCAAATGACAATTACACTCAGACCTCACATTTAGTCCAATGCGTGTTGTGTGAAGTAACCGACTGGTGGTCTGAGAACCAGGCTGCAATGGCTCCTTCTTAACGTGACCTCTGGCTATCTCACACATGTGAGATGTTAGCCGTTCAACCCCCTGTTGTGTGAAATTAATGTGCTTGTGTTTGGGAGGCCAGGTCGTGTACGTAGTACACATAGACGAGGTCACCAGCAGCTGCGCCCACATCCGCATCAGACAACTGACCGGCTCGGACAGTGGTTTGACTGCGGGGATGGGGGCGAGAGTGAGGTCGACAGTTCAGCGCATGTTCCTCACTATAAACAATCTGACGCGCTTGAAACTATCACGGTGCGCTAAAAGCCGTGGTTTGGAAGGTTGCCAACTGACGGGATAACTCGAACCGCCTGTTCAGCCTAATGTGTGATTTGTGTGGAGTGGCTGACTGGCGGACTGAGTCAGGCTGCAATGGCTCCTCCTTAATGTGGCCTTTATGGCACTCCCACTCCGTGGGATCCGAGCCAGGGGTGGTTGTACACCCAGGGGCGGCTCCGGCCGCACCAGCCCCCTGCATCCTCTCCCGCCTTCGGTCTTCTTGACCCTGTAATGACACCGGGTTCAGAAGGGGGAGGAGGATAGCGTGCGTAGCTGCAGCGCAAGGCTAGAAAAATAATTAATGTCGGATGACGTCTACCTCCCTTTACCTTTTTGCTGTAGACTGCATAGACTCTCATGTCGTTTTCATCTACAAATCTTTGAACAGGCTGAGGCTGTCTGATGAAAAACAGCTATCAAATGAGGTCAGATTTTCCGAATACCCTTCGGTTAATGTTGCGAAACTCTTTTCACACAGAAAAGCGCAGAGAGAAATACGCAGCACCCCATTCTTCGAAACGCCCTAGGAAACCCTATAATTCCAGTTTATAAGGTTGATCGGCAGAGGCTGAAAACCCTGTTTACAGATAGACGCTTGCGTGAAATATGCAAATGTTACATGGCGATAGTGGTTTTTAGTATATCGCTCATTTGGTGTCGACTAAAGTATGTCCAGTCAAGTAAAATTCATCAAGTCTTCTTTTAAAACATTTCAACGCTTTCAGCCTGAATAACTGAAGTTGGCAGTTTGTTCCATTCTTAATCACCCGTTTGAGAAAACAAGTTGGCCTGCACTTCCAAGTCTGGCGTGGTTTTCTTTTCAGTTTGCATTGGTGACCTCGGGAGACTTGTCATGTTTGCAAATTCAAAAAATTCGGCAATCTGAAGAGCACAATCAACTCCTCTGACCAGGTTGAAGACTAAGATCATATCCCCTCTGTATTACCTATAAGAGGAGGAAACATTTTAAGTCTTTCTAGTAGCCCCCATAGGGTAGGCATTCCAATCCACTGACTAGTTTCGTCGCCCTCCGTTGAACTTTCTCCAAACAGAGCGTAGTCATGTTTCGTCCAGGGGCGCCACGCCTGAACGCAATATTCCAACACCGGCCGGATAAATGTTCCAAAACACGCGCCCAAAAAGCTCTCCGTCAAAATTAACGAAGGATCTCCTGATTGCTCCTAAGATACACATAGCTTTCTTTGCTATATTTGCACAGTGCGACGATGGTTTGAGAGTGGGTGTTATCCATATACCCAAGCTTCGGACGCAGTGGCACTAACAAGCCAACAATTTCAACTTCTACGTCAAATTCTGCCAACCCTCCTTCGGACTCTGCACCCTCACCACTGGCAGAAATTCCATTACTCCCACCATCATAGAGACCAAATCCCAATACTCATTGCTTGTTACCCCCACCACCGCAACCACCACCACTACCAGCGATGGGGACTCTCTCCTAAACTATCCTCAATGTGACTGCACATTCACCTCACGCATCGGCTTGGTCGGTCACTTGCAAATCCAGTGTACATGGACTGGTGAACAAGTGCCTGGAGCACCAACACACAGCAGAGATCGCCGCTTCCACTGCCCTCACTGTCCTCGCGCATTCACTAGTCGCATGGGCCTTTTCGGTCACATGCGCATCCATGACAGCGGAATTCACCGCAATGCCGAAAACACCGATACCCCATGCACACCCTCCTTTCCTGCCATTCTTACGACCACTGCTACCCTCACAACCACGAATGACATCCTTGCAGCCCCTCCCGATTTCTCCTGCCCTCACTGCACCCACAACTTCCACTCAGGCATCGGCCTGGTCGGTCACCTGCGAATCCATCGCACGGAGGCCTGGGGTTCCGACATACAGTCGACGCGCCCGCCTCCACTGCCTTCAATGCTTTCGCACATTTACACACCGCATGGGCCTATTGGGACAACCTGCGGTAAACCACCGGAGGATAAGCCACATCAGTGCACACCATCTACACTAATGCATAGACTACCCCCTCACAATCTCAGAATGTACCTGATAAAATCACGGTTTCCTAGAAACCGTGGCTTGGAAGGCTGCCTATCTGACGCTTACATCAGACCACGCCGTCGGCCCAGTGTATGTATTCTGTGTGTCGAGTGGCTGACCAGTGGACTCGGAGTCAAACAGCGATGGCTCCCCATATCCCCTGATTAAGTGAATCCTGGTGTGTGCGTTATGGGGGCTAGGTCGTGCTGTGGCGCGTGAAGACGGGTACGCCAAACCGTCAGCCAATGTGTCAACTCCCACATCAGACAACTGACTGGCTCGGACGGGGGTCTGATTGTGTGGCTGGGGGAGACAGTGAGGTCAACAGCTCAGCGCATTTTCCTTGCTACAAACAATCTGACGCTCTCGAAACTATCACATTGCACTAAAAGCCATGGCTTGGAAGGTTGCCAACTGACGGGAACACACGGACCGCGTGGTCAGCCCAACGTGTGTTTTGTGTGTAATGGCTGACTGGCGGACTGAGAGTAAGGCTGCAAAGGCTCCTTCTTAATGTGGGCTTTATGGCACTCCAATTCCATGAGACACGAGCCAGGTGTGGTGGCACACCCAGGGGTGGCTCCGGCCGTGCCAGCCACCTGCGCCCTCTTCCATCTCCGGTCTTCTTGACTCTGTCACGACACCGGGCTCAGGTGTCGGAGGAGGAGAGAGAGTGCGGTAGATGCATCGCAAGGCTAATATCACTTTAAACTAAATCACGCGCAATTCACCGTCCCTGCACCACCCTTCCATGGAGCATACGGTGGACATCATCGTAATCAACGGTCGAACTGTCGTGTGTGCCAGTTGCCCTTAGGTCACCACGCCAAAAATATCCTCATTTTGCGCCACCCGCGAAACACCTCTGGGGAGCGGTAGACGTTTTTGGGAGTTGTAACTGAGCTGGCAATGTAGTTTTTACAGAAAACAGCTGTGAAAATGCCATCACAGGCACCAGAAAGGGCGCTAAAACCTATTAAAGTTACCCTCCAGGTCCCAGTGCATAGGAAACAAGCCATTAATCTTCATGCAAAAGCAAGCTAGCCCTAATCGCCCATAAAATGTGCGCTGAAAAATTTGACAAATATATAACGTAGCCGGTGACTTTTGAGGTCAGACCTTGTGCTCAGCGTGTAATTGATTGAACATAATTACCTAATAGAACTCTGTTCCTTCCATATTAAGTAGTAAAAAACCCAGAAAAAAGCTGCTGCGAATTGGCGGTAGCAGAATTTTGATGCTATGTATAACTTTTAAACCGAACAGAATATCAAAAGAGCACGCTAACATGCCCATTGATGCTTTGAATTGCACGGAATGGCCAACAAATTTTGACTTAGCGAGTAATAAACTCGCGTCTCAGTTCGTTTATGTAGTGCAAGTCTTAGGTATTCTGAAAGGATTCCGATCATCATCTCTGCTCTATTTATTCGCCCGAGAATACTGAAGGTCTTTTTACTGAAGTTTCGGCTTAAATGAGAGGAAAAAACATGCCGAAGGTCCTGTTTTCCCTAGAGCCAGCCTTTCACTACGTTCCCTTATTCCCTTTTTTCTCAATGCCAGTCCACTTGCATCATCTTCGGCTAAATCATAAAAGTAGTACGTCTATCGAATTGTAAATTTCCAGGCATGTTTAGTTCACTACTAGGTATAACGCAATACCAGTTCACTCTGTGCAGGTGCAGTTGAGTATTACGTAGGTTTCAGTTATCGTTTTCCCTGTGTAACATACATTTAGGTGTGTGGATATGTTTTTTCGAAACTACCCAAAAAACATGCTCTTGACAAGTAATTTTATAATTCTGTTTGCATTTACTGTAGGTATCTAACCCGAAACTTGCAAAGCAAACAGACAGGTTTTTTTTAGAAGAAGTAAAAGTACCGTGAGGTCTAAAGCCTTGTGTATATGTGAAAATGCATAAAATGTCTAACGCTTACAAGTCTTTAGGAAAACGTTATATTATTTACTATCTCATCTTGTCTTTCAAAAAGCCAAAATTTATACCAAAACCGTCAAAAATAAGGATTTTCTGGAATAACAGTAGATTTTTTCAGCAAGTTAAGGGAATCCTTCCTGGTAATGCGACACTACTATCTCCAAGAGGTGGTGAACAATATATGTTTTTGAATGTATTCCTAAATATTGTCTGAGCTCATTTAAGTAGCCTGTTTTAGAGGAAAGCACACATCAAGATGCTGATCAAGTTTTGCAAGTTCCGAAGCATCTTCTATGCACCTAGATATAGCGACTTTTTATTCTGAATTGCCCAGTCGAATTTTACGGCTACAAAACTATTTGCACAAAATTTTCAGGGACTACATAAAGCCAATTTTCATCCCACGGACAAATCCAAATGCTATTGGTCCCTTAAAAAATTCGTTTGATCTTTGCTAATTTATTTAAAGGATTCTCAAATATTATTTTGGAAAGGACAAACAGAGGGATCCATAAATAATAACACTTCTTAAGAAAACTATGCCATCTTGATAGCCGATATTTCCAAATTCGCAACGCTTTGTTTCACAATAATTCGAAATTTCATATATCTTTCGGGCAATTGCTCGAATATGCATGGATGAAGCATCGCTAGATATTTGAACTTGCTCTCAATGAGAAATAATTTTTCCAGAAACTTTGAAAACTAGGTCTGATGTAGGTATGTTTGGAATTGCAAGTGTACTGTTAGGTTGTTGAAGTGTCATCAAAACACCGAAAGGACCTATAGTGTTTCACGAAACATGTTTTGAGTTGCAGATAGTATATACATTTTTATTGGAAATGTTAATTTGCACAACTAGTTCATTGTCTGCAAGATGACTTTAAGAAATGGCCATTTATATGCCTGCAGAATATTTTCATTTACGTTGAAAGAGACCAACATAAGTGGTCATAAGGACTCTTCTTGTAAAGATAGTATGTAACTCACTGTACAGAGGGGGTGCGATATTTTGCTTCGTACCTTCATTTCTATATTCAAACCCATTTACCTCCAAGATGCAGTAACGACAAGAAAGACTGGAAAGGCAATTTCTGGCCTAATGGTTGCCAATAGTCAGCTCAAGACGTACAGTCTGATAATTTAAACCGGATTCACTTGACCACCACGCTGAACACTACCAGCTGTTCCACGGGATTAGCGCTTTCTGGATTCGCTCGGTAATACTTTAGGCCGCGTGGAAGCGACATTCAAAGACATTTGTCTGAACAATAGGGCTTCGTTTAACCTTGATGTCTGGGTGTCAAGTCTTCTGGACTGAGGGTGGGAAAGATGAGGATATGGCTGGCCAACGATAACAGTCAATTTAGAAACTGACAGTTCAGTCTCGGGGTCATCTTTGTGCCTAAAAAAGTTTGCTCTAGTCATGGACCGTGACTATGCGGCAACTGCCATGAAGTCTAAACCAGAGCAGCGTAAAATGGGTGGCTAGAATTCTAAATTGTGATTTGACCCTTACAAATTTAAATATAGTTTATGGAAGACGCAGACGAAAATATTCTTCCTTTTATTCGTTTGGTAGACCATTATGTCGTCTTCAAGTGTTATGCTTGAAGAAAGAGAACCTTTCTGTTTTAAAGAAGTTTCTAATTATATGATTTTTAAAGACCGTGGATTGCTTATTCATAAAGCATCGCATCTCTCAATTTATTAGTACTATGTTTATTATATACAACATGGCTCACATTCCTCGTGAAATTTTAGGAGCACTGTGTGACATCTTCTTCATTAGGTGAAGTGTGTGATTTTCCTTAGGTGAAATGCATACAGTTTAGAAATCATGGAGGCTATTATAGCGGCCAGTCGAGTTTTGAAATTATTCCGAAATTGAAAGCGTTTTTAAACATAAAATTTGAAGAAGACGGAATTTTGTGCACAAAGTGTACATGAAATAATATTTGTTGTGCGTTTTTTCTATACACTTTTATTTGAATTTGTAAGGGCAGCAAAATTCAAGGACGACCGGAAAGAAGCTTGTTAGAAAGCTTCCCGATAATTAATATAACAAGCGTACTTAAGTTTCCTCCCCTGTCAACCTTAAGTGATCATCAAAATTCGCACAAACCATGATTGTTTCCTCCCCCTCTGCTCTGACTGCATTAAAGCGTCAAATGCTTATGTCAATCATAGGACCGATTGAATGAAAATGCCAATAATTTTGATGATTACGATGACGGGGGAGCTAAATATTATGATAATGAGGAGGCCACTAACTTCGATGACATAGGTGAGTACATTGGTGTTTTAAGTATAGCTCAGACCGATACGGGAGTTAAGCAAGCGTGTGGCTGGCGAGAGACGGTAGTCTTATGCCAAATCGTCCGCAGCGCTTCCGTGGGTAGACGTTTGAAAAGTTAGACAATACGGTGACGTGGACCTGCGCACCCTTTTCTAACAACAATAAAGTTAATGTGATTTTGGCATTTCACTGCACTTTAAAATTTGAGAATTTCTGGGTGAGAGCTAACAAGGTCCAATTCTGGTCTCCAGTCTGATGGACGGGCAGCAAAGGGCTTTAGCTGTCCCGTGTAATGCTAAAGTTAAAAAAAGCTTAGTTCGTTTGAGTTGAGGGTGGATCACGTATGTAGTCCGCGTAAATGAGGGCAAATTCCTGGTCAGTCACTATACCCCACGCCCTGGCTCCAGTGATCTTCACTTCAGTTTAGCCATAAAATAAGGTGAATAGTAAAACATGGGTTGTGTAGGCATTCACTGCCATACTAATCATAATCAAAATTACGCTCAACTCTCTGCTGCCTACCCAGGCCGGGTTGCTTCCCCGCGCATCACCAAACATGTTATCATATTGTATCCATCATGGGTGTTGCAGTGGTATTGGCGACTGTGACCATATCTGCGGCGATGACGAAGGTAGTTTCAGCAGTTTTAGTGCCTTTTGAGTACGCATTTGATTTCATTACCTGTCAGGCGTAATAAGCCTCCCTTGCGGTCATAGTCAGGGTGGCCGAACGAATTTGCCATTCCATATGCTCCTTCCAGAACTACTGTCAGACAATAGGGATGCTAAAAGGTGTTGGAGTACCTGCTTTTGTTTGCTTTTTCAAGGAAAACCACGTGGTCATGGGCACAAAAGCAGCCTCTGATAGTGGCCTAAAAGGAATACCTGTCAGAAGACTGCAAAAAATCCACAGATCAGCAGCAGTTAAAAGTTGCCTATTTGACTTAACTAGCAGACCAAACCACCACTCCTAGTCAGTACAGTTGTCAAGTCAGTTAAAAAAGTAGCTCATTCTAGTGTACCGAGAGGTCTGGAAACGCACTCCGCGTGCACATCCAGACAAGCATTTGCCGGCCGGGAAACATGTTTCCTTTTCAAAAAAATTGCACACTACACTACGTATCTTTTTTGAAGTCCCAGAGGTAAAAAGCAGCGTTCGAACCTAAAGAAGGCTAATCGTGACCATCTGCTCTCCCCCCCCTCGCGGTTAAACTGTGGCTTTCTCGGCTGCCGCTGGCGTAAGGAGCACGACGCGTTAAAAACAAACAACTTGCTCTAGTGGGGGGGGGGGGTGGTGAAAAGTGTTGAATGATTAACTGCTGCATGCTATGCGCGTTGCGATTGGGCAGTTGCCAAAAGGGCGTTGGCCCGGTCAGCGCCCTACTAAGGCCACCACTAAGTTGGTAACATTTGTGTAATCAAACTGTGCGCAGTAAAAGCAGCGCTTGAAGCCGGTGGCAGCGACAGCGACAATACTTGCTCTGAGCACGGGCGAGAAGCAGGACGATGATTCATTGTCGTGCGCGAGTGCGCTGCTGATGAGTGCTCACGAAGGTCTGTCCTCGTCACTTGACAGGCCACGAGAAGAATGCCTGCTAGGAGGGCGAGGAGAGAAGCCGTGAAGGGTTGGAGGGAAGAGGTAACTGTGTGCACAGCACACCTGTTGATCACAGTGTTGTGACGCGTAGCCGCGTGTCCCACCCAACCACCTCTGCTAGCTGAAGGCGAGTCAGAACTGGTTTGGACGCCGCACAGACTCGACACTAACTCTGGTGCACGTAATAACGCGAGACCCGGTTGTCGTTTCATCTGCATGGCCTACTGCGGCCTAGAATGGCATCCGAGGATTGGGAGTGGGCGATGATACGGATTTCACCGTTTTGCGTGACTGCCAACCTGACAGTGAGAATTCTGATGAAACCAAAAGATGCTTATATGGTAACTGAACGCGGCTGTAGGGATAGAAAATTACTGTGGCTAGTAAGCAGCCTTCTCTAGCAAGCAGGTGCCTGTACCTTCTTGAATATTGCCGTATTATTTTACGCTGAAAGAGGGTAGCTTTCTAGGTAATTATATTTAGCTTCTTACAGCCCATCGGAAATTATATTCCACAGGGCATATTTGTTTGATAGCGTTGTACTTTTAACATTTTTCACATAGTTGTTTAAATAGGAACGTGAAGCCGTACTCACACTATATGATGTTTAATGCCACATTTTCAATCTAAAACAAGTCGGGGTAAAGATATCATTCCATTGAAATCCCAGTCACATTTTTTGCCTTGAAGGGGTTTGGTAATACAATTTTGCGGAGATCCGTTTCTGAATCACCCAGTTGATATTAGCCCCTTTGTGTGGATGTTTCGTCAACATTAAAGACCTGCCTTACCTGATCTTCGAACTATATAAGCCAAACCGCGGGAAAACTGAGATCAAACATGCGCGAGAACTAAAACACTCTGCGAGGTGGTGATAAACTTTTGCAGCGTACCACCGAAATTTTTCGGGTCGGTCATTGCTTCACGTTTGTGACTGTAAATGAAGCCGTACTCACACTATATGACGTTTAATGCCCTATTTTCAATCAAAAACAGGTCAAGGTAAAGATATCATTCCACTGAAATCCCAGTCATTTTTGCCTTGAAGAAAGTTTGATAACACATTGTTGCGGAAATCAGTGATTAATTTATCTTAGCATGGCTCAGCTGGATGCATTCATTTAGAGCACTTCCAGCGAAATGGAACAAAAGCTGAGATTTGCTGAAAACAAAACACTTCCAGATTTGCAAACCAACCCTTTAAAGGTCGCATCTTTTGTCGCTATGCTCTTATCCTTGATGGGAATCATCTGAGCCTCGAGTATCCGATTCCGTAGGAATAATAGAAGGATTGTTGAGTCAGCCTAAATTCTATGCAGTAATATTTCACAAAAGCCCTTGAGTTCAGTCGCAGGATCTATTAGTCGTGAACACCAGTTAGAGCGCCTTCAGTATGCATTTAAACGTTCAAACTGTCCGTGCGAAGAAGCCTTAGTGCATATTTATTTTGTCCCACTATTGCCCTCTTCTTAGAACGGCATATGTGAGAAAATAGGCTTATCAATTTTGGTCATTGTTTGCAAGTTGGATAGAATTTAATTCCAGCAATAATAATAACTTCTGTGTTGAGGCCAATTATTACACATTTTCAAGGAAAATTCGACAGGGCGAGCCTCCGTCTGATGGAGATGATACAAATGTTCCAGTTACCCCATAGAGGCCGATAATAAAGAAATGTAACGGCCCTGAGAGAAGGCATAAACAACATTCTCATTGAAGTAGGTTTTAAAAAGGACAGGTAAACTTTTATAGTAGGCAGGCTCTTGTAGGCTTTTGCTATTCAGCTTCAGTACCCAGAAGTAAGTCTTGATACATTAAGGGGGAGAGTCCAATTTAAAATTCCCCGCTGAAGTTCAAGAACACAGGAATGTTGAGTAGTTCAAAGAAGATATTCGACAGAATATGGTTCATATTGCCGTCCCGTTTTCAAGCAGCGGTTTTACCAGACAGCCAAAAGCAAAGCTGAAATGGGGAGCGAAGTCGACCGCACGGAGGCATGACCCAAAATAGGTTCACCACACCAAAAACGTCTTTCTACTCTGAGTGTTCATTACCTATGCATAAACACTAGTAGAAAGGGAAACAGAAGCGGTCGATGGTAACCCCTCGGAAGGCAAGTAAAGGATCAGGCAAGAAGGTGTAGTATTTTTTCTTAGAAGTAATCGTAGTATTAGTGGATGATGGATTTGCTGTTGCTGCTAGCGATGATTATGAGGAGGATGATGATGAGGAGGAGGAGGAGGAGGAGAAGGAGGACGAATGTTCTGGTAATAGTGGTAGCAAGAGTAGTAGTAGTAGTAGTAGTAGTAGTAGTAGTAGTAGTAGTAGTAGTAGTAGTAGTAGTAGTAGTAGTAGTAGAAGTATTAATGGGTATGACGACGAAAATGAACATTATGATTATGGTAGAGGACAAAGGGATGAAGAGGGAGCTAATAAGCCCAATGGAACTTATTTCTTTCCCACGAAGTAGTGAATTTGTGGCTTAAGTACGCCCAGAGACACGTCAACCTGTGACCAACTGGTAGTCAGCTTGAGAAACCCCACGCTAGGGTGAGCTCTTCTGTGAGTCATCTCATATATGTCCATCCTGTCTGCACCGGTTTACGAAAAGTTCAGGTGTAGTGCTGTGCGTATCAGTAATGCTTCAAAGCACACCTTTCTCAGCAACCAGTCTGAAGAAGCACGTTTTTTTCAACATTTTCTCTACTAAACCTGTGGGTATAGTTTTTCCAGTAGTCGTGGGGTTCTTACTCAAGGCGAAATTTTTAATTCAAAGAACTCGAAAACTCTTGTTTGAATTAACTGATAACGGACGGTACTGTAAGCTTTGATAGGCGTTTTCCAGAATTAACGCAGAAATGTCGATATAGTTTTACTTTCACCATTTACACTCCCACGCAGAAGGGGAAGAGAAACAATGCAATGACGGCGGTAATAGTGATTATTATGATAAGGATAGATGCGGACGAATGGAAGAAGAAGCAGTTGACTATGAAGGCGGACCTAGTGAGTCTGGTCATCCAACCTAAATAAATACTGTTATACTGACGAAACGTGTACAAGTGCCTTTCAACTGGGTTCGTATTTAGAAACTTAGACCATGTTGAACCACTCTTTCCCACAAAGCAGTATATTTATGACTCCAATACGCCCAGAGTCATGTCACCATGTGGCCAACAGGTAGTCCGACTGAGAAAACCATTATAAAGGCATGCTCTTCCGTGAGTCATCCCATATATGTTCTACCTACCTTTCATCACTCGCAGTTTCAAACGTAGTTTCTATTTAAGACGATTGATCGTTTCACAATTGCCCCAAAATGACAGATACGCACGGAATTGCCATGCAGTTCACTATAGGATATCAAATCCTTCAAAAACTTGATTGAATCACGTGGAAAAAAATGGCTCCTGCGATAGTATGCTTGGCGGTTGCTCTTGTGTGCCCTGATGAATTCAAGGATGATTTATAGAAAACATGTGAGAAAGTATCCTTTCTGTTAAGCATTTCATAGTAACTGATGTCTTCTTTAAAATCGTTTATTCAAGGAAAAGGATCCTTAAAAGTTTTTAAGTTTTTTTTCATTTGCGCATCATATTGAGTCAGGCTGTCGTTAGCGGTGCGTTTAGGGCTTCCAAACTACAAACGGTGCCCTTCCATATATGGAAAAGCATAAATTCGTTTGTCCTATTGCGAAAATATACTGCAAGGCCCAGAAAACTTTTCAATGATAAAAAGAACGGTTATTTCTTAATGCTGGTTCGATTAACTTGCATGCCTTTGCGGCTGGGATCGACAGGATTCAAACTTGTGTGGAAGTAAAATTCACCCCTCGTCTGTTTGCACTACAGAATATGGGCTTTCAGATCAGTCCCTAGACAAGGTTCAACATGTCATTTACATAAATAGATATAAACGCTGCCATTTGCCTTCATAACTTGGCTAAATTCAGGCTGCTAGGTGGTTGCCTCTTCGTGACCGCTGCCAACAATATTGGGCTTGTGTGCTTCGGGTAGAAAATAGATCGGTGTGACCTATTCCTGCTCGGATAAATAACAGATGTTCAAAGGCAGCAAATAACAAATGGCGAGGAACGGGTGAACTTCGGTTCAGTGGAATACATATAACCCATATGGTAGACTTCAGTGACGGTCATGGATCAGGGTACAGGAAATTCAGAAGAACACTACCCAGCCAAAGACAAGGGAGACCCGAGTGGCCATTTCTTGCTTATTAGCCATCATCGGTAATCCATAACCTAACCCCACGTGTTGCAACCTCTCGATCGCATCCGCGGCCTGTTGGGTCGAAGACCAACGTTCATACATTTGAGTCGGGGCTCGGTGTCCTGTCGGGTTTCGATAGAGTGAGTCCCGTAACCGATTAATGAGTGTTAATTTACCATTGTTGCATGAAGTGCTCATCCCGTTGTGCCTTGGATTTCAAGCTAGATCTGACGCATGCAGTTGCCTAGCGACAACAAGCATATATGAATCTAAGGTGATCCACTCTTGCGATTGGCTGTGACTGGCTGATAATGACTTAAAAGTCAAAAATGGCCATTGTGGTTTCCCTTTCATTTGTCGGTACTCCATTTGATGCCATGTATAAAACATTAGGAGAAGCCCCTCACAGAGGATTGCCACCGGTAAATGCAGCTTAGCATAACCGTGCGAATAATTCTTTGACACTTACAATCGATGGAAAATTTGGAAAATTTATAAAGCCTCTCAGGCTTCTCAAGAACTGTTAACTAATTTTGCTCCTCATAAAAGGCTCTTCTTTGTAAAGGCTTAGGTAGTGACAAAGCCCATCCTGTTTCACTTGAAACCGGAAATGCAATCTCGATGGGAAACAACGGCATTTGTTTCAACAACTCATCCCCATAGCAACGCCCATTTAACAAAATGAATGATCGTGACTACGTACTCCATATATGAACGTCTTTTATGGCCTATTAGAGGACAAAATATATTTTTCTAGTTCCATCTGCCCTTCCAAGTTTTAAGAGAACGTTTCACATATGGACAATTATGCAAACGACGATTATCTTCTGGCTAGAAGGCGGAAAAATAGACCACTCTTGTATGTGTATGCTGGTTTGGGTCAAGCAGCCGCTTTATAGCTGCAGAACATGCAATATAAACTGGAGGCCTGGGGCCTTATACATCAGGGCGCATTCCCGTTTTATAAACCGTACAACGTTTTACTCTGTTGTGCAAGGATGTAAACACTCTTGCTTCGGGGTGAACAATTTTAGCCAAGTTTTTGCTAAAAAACACAGCCTGACTCCATAAACATGTGCCTTTTCACTGGCACTGAATGCTTGATGATAGACTTTATTTCTTTAAACAGCGAGTTAAAGTACTCAACCAACGGCATTTTAAGTTAGTCAGAATGATCAAAATGTAAAAACAGTTGGTGCAACCGGAAAAAGAGGCAAATCAATGGCTATCACCAAGTGACTAGCGAAGAAAAATAAAGATTGCGATTTTAAAAGTTCACTTCCCAATCATTGCAACAGCTTCAAGTGCGGTCTGATTAGTCAATTTTTTGAAGCTTTAAATTTAGGAGCAGGTACTGATACATAGATGTCTTCACTACCCTCCTCAATCCAAATTACATTTAGGAGGATTACCATAACACAAGCATTTGGTCTTAAACTAAAAGCAAAGCAAGGGTAGCTACTTAAAATGGTACAGCATAGATTCCCATTAAAATCTAGATTCCACTCCAACTTTAAAAGATTGAGCTCTATATGGTGTAGGTAGGTTTAAAATAAATTAGGCTCAGTTAAATATTAATAACCCTCGGTACAATCTGATTTTTTTATAATTGCTTGCAACTTTTTATTATTTCAATAAAATATAAATCTACAGGGCTGATGAAAATTCATCGGAAGCAGACGTATGCTAGCCAAATTGTCTTTTGAATTTTTTAAAAGTGAGTTTTCGCAACGCTGTTTATTAAGAGAAAGCTAACCTAGGTCCTTTGATTACCTGCAAAAGATTTTTTTGAAATATCTGCTGGATTATTTTCAAGATGTGCATGGAACTCCTATTTTAGCATGATCAAAAATTGCATAAACAGCTAACATAAACTGGCTACAGTTCTGACACAGCAGAACAGAAGTGAACAGAAAATGCCGAAGTCACGATAACACGGACCCCAATAAGTAGTTATAATTTAAAGAATAAAAGCGTCTGTAAATGGGGTTAGAAAAAGGCCCAAATCTGAACCTCAAATCATTTTGATACACTGGTTGCTGAGTAGATGACAGTTAGACACGCGCAAACGACGGTATCCATGGCGATCCCAATAATGAGGTGGGTGCAGGGACGGTGACTTGGACGTGGATCAATTTATAGCGCTGGTGGACTGGATAGAGGGCTTTTTATTGCACCCATATTATACGACACACGACTTAACTGTTGATCTTAATCCATGTTAATCAGTAATACAACTAAGCGCAAATACAGTTTTTCTTTAAAAATCCCACTTAATGATCGTGGTTATTGTTTTACAAGCCTCGGTGCCCATTATATACTGCCTGTATCGCTTTAGAAATATTAGACACAGCAAACGAAGTGCTAATACTCAGTATACGCTGAAAACTGCAGACAAAAGCATGACATCAAGAAAAAGTAGACTGACGCATTGAAGGCAACACATAAGATTCTTATTTAAAAACCAATCAAAATAAGGAGTAAGTTGGTGCTAGCATTTGACGCTGAACAAAAAAATATGAAGAGGAAAACATCAAAGCAGACGCTCGAAAATCATCTGCAAAGGAAATCTGGCGTACAAAAAAAGGGAAAGTTAGAGGCAGGCCACGTTGGATGTATGAGACTTTAAGGCAGCAAAGTAGGTGGCCAGGCTTTCGATTGTCGCACCCTCGTCCAGTCAGTGAAATTTTCTTGAATGTCGGGTGCTGTTAACTTACTCAATGACTCATTTGGTCAGACACGCTTGCGAGACCGAACAACATTCGAATAACCGAAAAATATCTCAGCAGAAACACACAGAGCTAAACAACAACTCTGAACCTCAATGATATTCTCTGGATCATTGACCAAAGTTCATCGCCGATATTTTTTTGAATCCTTATAGGCTGCTGAGAGCAACTGAGCCAGCAAAACCGAGGTAAATAGCCTAAAACAAATGCACTAACGAACTCACATTCAATCGCCATTTAAGATGCCGGAACTGTCACACAAACAGTTTACTTCATTAATAACAGAATTTTTCCAGAAAACTAACCTTTGAACATGCTTTGCATAAAAAATCGAAGCCAATCTTTTCATGATGCGGCGCATTTTTGACCAAATTTTACTCAATAAAGACAAAAAATATTTCGGGAAAATTTATGATTTAATAATTCGTCAAAAAAATCCTTGGGCACTAAAGTCATCACTGCCCTTGGTAACGCAATACGCGTACTTTAAATTCAATTTCTTCGTACCATGCAAATGGTACTGCGGGACATACTCGGAACTTTTGCCTTCTAAAATATTTTTAAATCCCAAAATATTTTATTTGAAAAGAACGCGCGTAAACTCCTCTGTAGTGTTAAACGGCGGATATTTTTGGAGACCCAGTTAAGCCCCATGGTCAACAACCATTGTGGAAATGACGAATGTCGAAAAGTAGGATGTCCAATAAAGGGTGTGTGTAATTTTTTGTAACAGACAAAACCCAGCTTTTTTCTTGGGGTTATTATTTGAGTGTAACTTAATACTCGGATAATTTTGTTTCTTTTTATTCACAGTTGCTCGTGTTTAATCGGGTGTTTGGACTAATGCGTTGTACTGGTTTCTGGTGTGCCATAGAGTTAAGCACACGGAATCGGTTCAACCGTAAGTCCAACTAGCGCTTTTATTTTAATATCGTTCGGGCACTCGAAGTAATGAGGAGAAGCAGGTATATCCGCCCTCGATTCTAACATTGAGAACTTCGGGAAAGCCAGTTCAGTTAAGATTAAATAAACAAACAATAATAAGCCCTTTCGGCCAAGAACGAAATTTTTTATCAAGAAAATAACACTTCGAGACTTTTTGTGCACAGGCACTGTATGAAGTAGGAAGTAGAAAGCGTCGGCCATACGTGGTGTTAGCGGTGGTTGTTATGGCAACCAAACAGGCACACAAGCAACTGTGCAAACACGCAAACACATGCCAAATCTCATAAAGTGAACTTAATCTCGGTGGGTAAGCCATGCAGGGGGAAAACCACTGGAAAATAAACTTGAGCCAGGTTTGCATAAGACAGCGTTTCGATAGCCATAAAGTCTACGCACAATTTGTGCTCACGCGATTGAAGTCTACCAGGAAGAATGCTGACGATTAACTCTGGAGCCAGAAGGAGTCCAGAGGTCGGGAAGGATCAACGCTTTCACTTAAGGAAAGGATTTTTTAGCAATGCAAACGTTTATCGGTGAGTATTAATTATACGGCCCCCTAAACAGGAGACGTGGATAGGAACACCCATCCACGTAATAAAGATGGTCCTGCGCATAATTCCAGGAAGGGTAAATAATTCCGTATCCTTTTCCTAATAGTAGCCTTAACCTAAACCCAAACCGTATCCATCATCTCCACCATAACCCTAAACTTACCACTAAACCTACAATTAACATTAATAATAGCCTTAACCCGGACGTTATTCTTAAGTCCAACCCTAAATTTCATCCTACTTCCCCCGAAATTTAGCGCAAAAGGACCTGCAATCCGGATGGTTCCTCTGTTTCGGGGGCCATATAAGTCAACCTATGCCTTTGAAATTAGAGGAAATTAGAAATTTCCTGAACTTTCCCTGCTATATCCGCGCATTAGATCGAAAAACCCCACCCGAAGAGCTTCAGACAAGTGTAAGTAAAGTCAATACACGCGGTTCCCCTGCCATGTGTCGGCAAATTTTCCGGACAGTCGTCGCAACCAAGAGAGACGAATGATTGCCAGTAGTCTCGGTGAAAAAATCACTTCCTCTCGTGAAGGGTAAGGTCCAAATGCATCTCAGGTAGCTGCCTCCTGGCGCATACAACCAGCCTCAAAACTTTCGTGGCAACAACCTCGGCTGTCGAATGCGTCAGAGGTCCCATCAGACAGAAACAGGTCTAGAAGAGCTGATCCTCAGAATTTTCACTTTTAGATCACCTCAAAACAAAGTCCAGTTGGTTAGGTCGGCGAGTACTTAGAGGGTGATTGCCCCGTTGTATTTCTGACCAGCCGAATGGACCTTTAATACGCCAACTTTATGAAAGACCGATTCGTATTCGTTGATGAACGCTCACCGGTCACTAACGCAACTCACTTGTTCCGCTCTGCCTTGAGGCCCACTCTCGAGTCCCCGCAAACAACCGCACAGCGGCTAGAGATATAGGCAGAACGACATTACCGACAAAGGCAAGGGAGACTGGAATGACCATTTCTGACACAGTAGACGTCATCAGCCAGTCATACACAAACCCAGGTGGTACCCCACTCGAGGCTCGATCCCGTGAACTGCCGATCAGAAGTCAAACGCTCTAATCATTGAGATATGGCTCGTTGTCTTGCCGATTTAGATAGGGAATATTGACTTGCATTCGTTGATGAACGCCCACCGATCGCGAACGGAACTCACTGCTTCCGCTCTGCCTTGAGGCTCACTTGCGAGCCCCACCAGCAGCCGCACAGTGGCTTGTAGTAGGATAGGCGGATGGTTAGAGCGTCGGACTTCTGATCAAGGGATCGCAGGTTCGATCCTCGGGTAATGAACCACCTGAAGTTGGGTGTGATTGGCTGATGATGGCTTATAAGCCGGAAATGGCCATTTCGGTCTTCATTATCTATGCCGACAATATTCAAAGACCGATTCATTTATTTGAACATGTGAACCGTTGTCCTAGCGGTTTGAAACTACTGAGCTCCCCTGAAAGTTAAAAATGGCGTCTTCCAGGAAGACTCGGCTATCGTTCGTCCCACCGCTTGTACCACCCCAAGGCTACCCCACAATGTTCTACAGAGTCTACCAGAGGTCCTGCGTTCTTGTCAAATCCATGAAATCATAATTTCCAGTTTTGTTATCCATAAATTTTCAATTAGCCCAAAACCGTCCCCCAACCGGCCAAATGTAGCTGATTGTGAAATCAGACCAATCAGATAGCAAACTTAATTTTAGAGTACGTATATGTATCGGTATTTTTTTATTTATGACCAGTTGCTCTGTGACCATTTGTCTAAGTTCCGGGCAAGAGATAAACCGAAAATGCTCACATTATATGTTGGAAGCGACACTCTCATGTACCGTGTCAATATTTTAAATCTCAATATAAACTTCAGGTTAAGTAAACTACACTAAATGACTGGTTTTTACACTTTGAATTCGAAGGTCCGGCCACTATACCCCATCTAATGATAAAATGCCCGACTGTGGAAATGGTTGTCCTAAAATATTCGAGTTTCTGTATGACCTTAAGCATGTTTTATACTCTGTAGAGCACCACGAATATACATCCTTTTTGGAAACCTCTAAACTGAGCTATGTTATTGGGTAAAAGGCATTGACTACTCTTGGCTGGTCAAAAACGTCGGTTTTAGCGGCACGAATGAAGTTTACTCCAAGCCTGCAGCCAATTAATCGGCAGGTGGCATAAAACCATGCGCTACACAATGGGTGAATTAAGCTAGAGAAAATAGAGTGAGGCCGCGCTTGATCTCCCCTCTTTTGGGGATGGGGTCCCAGGACACGGGAATAGAAGCACCCCGCTCAAGTAATAAATTTGGCCTTAACCAGGAGGCGTAAATATTCCCTGTACAAACTCTAAAAATAGTCCTAACGTAAGCCTAGACCCTACCCCTACTCGCAATTCTACCCCTACAGTGAACACTAACGTAAATCCTGACTTACTTAAACGCTAGTCTTAAACTTAACTCTCTCTCTCTCTCTCTGCCCTGAAAGTTGGCGCTGCGATGCCTCTATTGTGGCGGTTCCTGTTCGCATGTCCTGTTTAGGGGGCCATATAAAGTCCTCATCCCGGGACATCCCTCTACGCTTGCCCAGGTTGCGCGTGAGTCCTTTCCGCATTCGTAGTAAACTTGCCAGCAGCGCCCTCCTACTGGTCATGGTAGTTTCGGCCGAACTGAGTCGACATAAAGGCGGGGCTAAGAGAAAGGCGGATGATTCATGCCTCTGGGCAGCGATGACGACGACGCCGTCACTGCACGCGGCACGTAGTACCGCGCGGTCGGGCGTCGCCCCTAGCACGCTCCGCGCTCGCTCGCCGTGGGCGTTGACCGTGTCTGAGACAGCCCGCACGCGCGAAGAACAGCTCTAACAGAAACAGCCCGAGCACGACCTCCCTCTTGGGATCACATGGGGTAGCCTAGCGCCCGAGAATTAGGGCTACTGGCGCAGATGCGGGTCAGTTGTCGCAACAAAGGCTGTTCGTGCACTTGGCGCCCAGGGACCACGCAAGGCCGCGGAGCATGTCAGCGCATGAACCACCTATGCTGTCTGCATGTCTGTAGACGGCGACAAGCAGAACATGGATGCCAATTCAATTCCAACGGAGCTTGCGACAGGTGTCAACATGTTATCTGACCCCATAAACAGCAAAATGGTAACTATTTACATATTACGTCAGAGCCCAGTGACAACGTAGTGCACTAGCTCCACTGTTCAATACCAACCAGGTTGGACATTGCAATAGATTGCCCCGCTCCCGCAGTATTACAGGTGACCCGCGCTGTTCAGTTCCGTGTCCTGACCTATAAACTAAACCTTACCTTTTACTTAACCCTGACCTCCTCATGTTTAGCGCATGACTACCTATAGCCACGGGGTTATCTATACCCTTGACCTACCCCAAGGGACGACTGCGAGTCATGTCGCGCATACCATTTTACTTCTCCTCCATCGGTTAAATGTAAACTTCAAGACGAAGGACTGTCGAAAGTGAAAAAAAACTTAACGGCCATTTCGGGTTTGCATATAATGATAAAAATTATGAATCGGCTCCAGGACTGTAAAACCAGTCTCCTTGGTTAGGTGCTTAACGATGTCAGTGAGGGAGGAGAGAGTGCGGCCGATGCAGCGCAAGTCCACTATCACTATAAACTGATTCACGGGCAGCCCGTGGTGGGCATCGATGGAATCGACGGTCAAACTGTCGTCGCCTGTCCAGATAGAAGTTTCTACTGTCACATCCGACGTTTTTGCGCACGTCAGTGTTGTTGAGATTGATACCGTTTTTCCGGCGGGAATCCATGCCAGTGGACTTCTCATGTCACGTCCTGCAAGCCTTGGGTCGGTTATAACCGGCTAACTACAGTTAGCATACCAGAACTGACAATTCCAGCGCCCATTGTCTTTGTCGGTATTCCTCATGTGCTGGAATTGAGTTCACCATTCGAATTACTGGACATGCTTGACCCGTTGAGCCTTGAGCTCCATCTCGGACCCCGTCAGGATCCGCTCAGCGAGTAGTACGTTCCAAGCAGAAATACAGTACCGTCAAAGATAAAGGAGACTGCGATGGTCACTTCTGGCCCATTACTCATCATCAGCCAGCCATACCCAATTCCAACTGTGGAGCATCAGGTATTTGACCCCGCGACCTGTTGGGTGGAAGCCCAGTGTCCTGTCTCATTTGGCCTTGAGGCTCAAACTGAAACCCTCACAGGCAGTCACATGGTGATTAGAAGTAGTTCTGTCGGTTTGGATCGGGTATATAAGTTATGGAAAATGGGGGCTCACCGACAAGCTTACGGAACGTGCTCCTCAGTACCAACCTAACTACCTATATCCCCACTCGCTATGTGACTGCCTGTGAGAATTTGAGTTTAAGTCGACCACGAGTCTTCACTTATGTTTTATGTTCTTATAATCGATTTTTGGGGCAATATATCAGCTTAAGTTGCCAGATTAAGAGGCGGCCAAGTAAATCATATAGCCGAGGAACTTCGCGAAAAGTGCACTGTCATTTTCTCCCTTACGAAAATAGCAAATCCCCAGCAGTATTGGCGTGTGCAACAACTTCGGTGACGTAAGCAGCAGTAGGAAGCGTTTTTTCGGAGAAGACCATGTGCTGGGCTCACCTCCCAGCTTTCCAACCATTTTCCGCACAATATTTTTTTTACTGTGACCCCTCTAACAGACCCACACACACAGACCAGTCAGAATAGGTCTTTGGCCTTCGCCGGAACGACTGTATGTCCCGTCTTTGCGTGTTTATAGGACGGTAACAGTAGTGTGCCGCAGCATTGCCTTTGCGAGTCAACGACCACAAAAAAGGCAGCATGGTTGCGGTAGAGCGTAGGAAAATGAACACTTAAGTTCGAAGAACTGGATGGCAGACACTGATATGTCCACTCGTTTGAAAGTGCTCCTGTGGTCCACCTTAACCGGTCGATTCACAGGTCAAATTGTGTTTTTCTAAAAACTTATTTGCAGAACAACGTGCTGATAGAAGCACCGTTCGTGTCTGTACCGACAAGAAGGGGGACCAGCAGCTTCATCTGCAAAGTCCGAAAAACAATGCTCAGAAAAACAAAGGAAATTGGAATGACCACTTATGGCTTATTAGCCATCGTCAGCCAGTCATACCCAACCCCAGATGGTGCACCCGTCGAGGCTCGAACCCGCGAACTGTTGACCATTGAGCCACAGGCTCATTGTCTTGCCCGTTTACATCGAGAAGGTTGACGTCATTCGTTGATTAACGCTCACCGATCGTTAACGGGACTCAGTCGTCCCGCTCTGCCTTGGGGACTCATTCTTGAGCCTCGCCAGCAGCCGCATAGTGACTGGTAGCAGTAGTAAATGCGAATAAAAAAACTGCGTAGTCAGCAATCACGTCAAGGAACTGTTGCTTTTGAACCGGCAGCCTACCGTTAACATTACCACTACTAAGACGCCTGATATATGCCCTGAAAATATTAGTTATATTGGCGTAGAACTGAATTTCAGCGATCCCTTCCTACTCTGCCTTTTGCTGACGTTTTCATCGATAGCCAAAAGCGCTGCCCCAGTACCTCGGGAGAGGGCTATAACAAGAGGGCAGTCTGATTCCCACAGCGCTGTCTATATACATTGCCTTCTCTGCTGTTTCCTCCCTCGAGCACGACCCACAAGAGGTGAATTCTGCCCCCTCCCTCCTCCCAAGCCGACAGTAAAACAATAGTGAGGAGAAGTGAAACCTGAGTCCACATGCGTGTTCAGGGATTTATGATAAGTCGGTGTGGTTTAGTGCAAATCCATGTTTCCACCGGTAGATGTCCAGTCTATTTTACCTTGCATACCTGACGAGACATTCGAGGAGGCAGAAAACTGTGGAACCAGAAGTGGAAGAAAAGGATTCACTCACCCACAAAGGCAGAAGAGCAGCTCATGATGGAAGCGGTGTCTGAGGTGTCCTTCGGCCATCTAACTCCCCCACAACTCGGACCCCCGAGATCATTTGTACTGCCGGCAGTTGGGTGAAGATAGTGCGCGGAGGTGGCATTGGTTGGGGTGGTTGTCTTCCGATTTTCTCGCAGGGTCTCACCGTGGGGGGAAGCCAGTTCGCGGGAACTTGTTTGTGTCGGGGCTGCGGAGCTGCAACCATTGAATCCTCCGTTCCGGCGGTCCTCCACAGAGATGCGTCGACCTCTGGAGTTGGGGTTTACTAAAAACAGGCAGAAACTCAGTTAAGGGCCAAAGTATGACGCTGCCCATACGCACATAACCATTTTCATTCCTCTAGGAATCTGTACATGGATGTCCAGTATTTGAACATGTAGCGTAAAGCTGTATGCTCATTAGCAAATGATATCTAATGCGTTCTAATTTAACGAAGATTTACCTGAGTAGGCATAAGAATGTCCAAAATCCTGCAAAGCTAAATAAAACTTGTACACAAGTAGAATATTTTAATAAATTTGTATGCTCAACAATAACTTGAAATTTGCATGAATCATTTCCGTTCTGATAAAAGTGTCTTACAAATCGAAGTTCTGTTTGTTCACAGTGTTCAAAACATGCGTCCGCAATTTATCCCGTTATACTCCTGTGAGTTTGAGAAACTACGCCGGAAATTGCGTGCTGCCCGTATAAAACACTCTACTAAGGTGGATAAGTGCATGCTATGCTGGGCAGGCGGAAAATAGTACATTTTTAAAGTTTACATGTTTTTGCTTCACTAGGGGAACCAGTCCGGCGCTTAAGTTAGTACGTCCGAAAGGGCCTGTGTTTGAAACTGAGGAATGAACCCCCCTCCAGGACCACGGATGGCCTCACGTGAAAACCTAGGAAATTATCTACTCTCGTGTCCTACATTTAACCCTAAGCCCAGAACTTACCTCAAACCAAACCCAAAATTTGCACAGCTAACCTCGATTCTTGCCGTAACCCTCGTAAAACTAACCGTAACCCTAGGCACCACTTCAAGCTCACCTGGAAATTGGCCCAAGGCCACCTACAATAGGGATGACCCGATCAAATATTTAAATAATGAAAAATTCTGAATTCATCCATGATTGCCAGTATCTAACAGCTGTCTGTTTTTTTACATCACTGCATCGTTCGAGGCCGTGCATGGAACTAGACATTATATAGGCAAAAACTTCGCCATGATCAAAACCTATGATTTGTACGCCATCAGACGTGTTTTGATTCACAAAAATCTTTTTTAGGCTTTTAACAGTCGGTTTGGCACTCAGCGAGCATACACACTACCTTCTATCTTCGATAAGTTTCCCTTTGGTTGGAAACGCGAGGGAGATTTATGTAGCTTTGGCGGTTTGCGATTCCACTCCAGCATTGGCTGCCTGATCCTAACAATTCTGCCGATATCACCCTCTCAGCGGTTTGAGCGTCTCTGTCAATAATTCTCTTTTTACACATAAAACGACCTAAGCTTGTTTGTTTGGTTTCTAAAGGAAACATGCGCTGAAAATTTATCGCATGCGTTTTGAAATAGGAAGCCTACCAAACAATAACGAGATTATTTAAACACAAAAACATGAACCTCGGTAATTGGACTCTTTGGTTTAAGGAAAGTCGACACGAGGTTGTGTGCCTATCATTGTTTGCACCTCGATTACAACTGAACATGGTTGATGATTGATCGACGCGTTTTTATCTATCAATATTTTCTGTTTAGGTTTCTGACCAAGGAAGATGTTGGCAAAATAAAAATGCAAACTATGTTACTCATTTAATGTTTCCTTGCTAAGTGTTCTTTATTTGTTTCACAGGCAAGTTATTTTTCACATTACTTAAAATTTAGTCATTCATTTTCTGGTTTTTTCCTAGATTGTGTGCCCCCATTGCCGCCGCAAAGCCAGATCACGGATCAGCCCGGTCCATCACTTGCTAGTCCACCGCACAGAGACTGGTAAACCAGTGCCAGGAACACCAACGTGCATCTACCGCGCCCAGAGCAATTGTCTACACTTGCCACGCACAACCAGTCATTTTATTGGTGTTTTTCAGGTGTCTCTATGACAACCTGGGTAGAATACCACCGGACATAACATATCGCCACATATCACCTCACCAACACCTAAACCCACACATTAATATACCCATTATCAGACACCACGAGCACAAAGTAGGCAACTCTCAAAAAAGTGGGAAACACATTCTTTGGTCACCTTCCATGTGGCTTTTCTACCACTTGAATGATCTGACTAGATCACCCCTTTGTGTGAATTCCTAGCGTGTTTTATTTGGGCGACCAGTTCACGGGTGTGACATCATCTGACAGACTGTTCTCAGCTCTATCAGCCACTTCTCCCAATTTCATCATCAGCTGATTGACCGGATCGAACAATCGACATGAGCACGGAAAAGGGCTGAATGAGGGAAGTCGACTCTCAGAGCACATTACGCACTTCAGACAATCCGAGGCGTCTGAGACTATCACGGTTGGTTGGGAGGCTGCCAGCTGACAATCCTACTCAAACCGCGCACTCAGTCCAGTATTTTGTTGTGAGTTGTGGCCAACTCGTGCACTGAGAATAAGCTGCAATGATGCATTCCAAATTTTGCCTATATAATATTCCCATTCAGTGGGATCCAAGTAGTTGTGATGACACGCTTAGGTTTCGTGTTCTCGCCACGTCAGCAACCTGAACCTTCTCTCGCCTCCGGTCTTCTTGACTTGGCTAGATGCAGCACAAGCTTACTACCACGCGCCTGCCCTCTGGTGGGGAAGGATAAGATTACGATGAGTGTAGCGGAAGTCTAAAACCCAAATCGCGCGCATGTCACCATCCCGGCGCCACCACATTCTGGATCAAATGGTGGACCTCGTCCTAATTGAAAGCTGAATTCTCATGTGAAAATGTGCGCAATTAATCTAGGAGCAAAAGGAAAAAATGTACCAGGCCAATATACTAAAATGAATCAGCGGTCCAGCATACTTGTTTTGAGGTTCGAAATGAAAACACGCTAAAGCTCTTGGATCACAGCGTCGCATGGGAGATAACCAAATATGGACCCAAGGTCTTTTCGAAAGGTACCCCCTTCGCTGTATAAAGTAATGATTACGCGGAAGTACTATCACAAGCTCGAAAGAAATATACTAATTTGGAACAACCTATAAGACTCGATTTGAAAAGCAGGTCAAAGGATCTTACGCACGCGCCCGAGGAGACGCAAAAAAAACAATTGGACATCGGTATCCTGCAAATACTCCGGAGGCTGTTCGGGCGTAATTAACTGGAACCGGAAGCATAGAGACGCTTTTATCACACTTAATTTTCGCCGTGGGAAATTTCCGAGGATATCAATAGCAGTGAATAGGCGAGATCTAGGAAGCAGTTGCAAAGAAACAAACAAAATCGCTAAATGGATTCAAGGAAGAATTCAAAATATCAGGTTAATAAATCTCTCGTATTCCAACATAAGTGTCTCTTCCTTCACGATATTTACAAGTTTATGCCAGTGCAAGGGTCACTAAGTGGGCTGTGTCCGTAATATGCTAATTGGATCGACCTCCAGGCAAAAACGCGACTGCACACCCTCCTCACTCGTGTGCACATCTCCGATAACGCTCCGAAACTTGTAGTCCCAGACCGCAAACGCCCAATTTATCCTAATCCTGCCCGTATAAAGCAGGGCACACGACAGTTCGACCGTCGTAGTCCGACGATGTCCACCGTATGCTCCATGGGAAAGTGGAGCAGGGACGGTGACTTGCGCGTGATTTAGTTTAAAGTGATAGTAGACTTGCGCTGCATCTACCGCACTCTCTCGTCCTCCTCCACCTGAGCTCGGTGTCAAGACAGAGTCAAGAAGACCGGAGGCGAGAGAGGACGCAGGTGGCTGACGCGGCTGGTTCCCCTAAGTCCTAGCCGCCCCTAGGCGTGCCACCACACCTTCCATGTTCGGCATTTGTTAGCGGAGCGCAACCCGAATAACGCATGCCGTGCCCTGATGTGGCCCCCGTGTTGTTCCAACGCATTTACCACGTGGCCCGTTTATGGGGCATTGACAAAACCAACAACACACACACATCGACAGTTCGACCGTCGTATTCCTGACGATGTCCACCGTATGCTCCATGGGAAAGCGGAACAGGGACGGTGACTTGCAGCGATTTTAGTTTAAAGTGATAGTAGACTTGTGCTCGCATTTACCGCACACCTCGTCCTCCTCCACCCGAGCCCGGTGTCAAGCATCAGAGTCAGAAGACCGAGGCGGATGGGACTCAGGTGGTCCGGCCGGCCGGTCCTCTAAGTCCCTAGCTGCCCCTAGGCGTGCCACCACACCTCCCATGTTCGGCATTTTCGTTAGCGGAGCGCAACCCGAATAACGCATGCCTTCTCCTGATGTAGCCCCCGTGCTGGTCCAACGCATCTACCACGTGGCACGTTTAGGGGGCACAATGGGGACATAACAGTTCGACCGTCGTAGTCCGATCGATGTCCACCGTATGCTCATGGGAAAAGTTGAGCAGGGACGGTGCGTACGTGATTTAGTTTAAAGTGATAGTAGACTTGCGCTCGCATCTACCGCACTTTCTCCTCCTCCCCCACCTGGAGCCCGGTGTCAATACAGAGTCAAGAAAACCGGAGGCAGGGAGAGGACGCAGGTGGCTGGCGCGGCTGGGTCCCCTAAGTCCTAGCCGCCCCTTAGGCGTGCCACCACACTCTATGTTCGGCATTTGTTATGGAAGCGCAACCCGAATAACGCATGCCATGCCCGAATGTGGCCCCCGTGTTGGTCCAACGCATCTACCACGTGGCCCGTTTAGGGGGCACATACAAGTGGGGCACACACACTAGCAGGCACACACAAAAACTTTCCAAGTCACTTTTTTCTTATAAATGTACCGAGTTACTGGGATTGGCTCGAGGAGATCCGATCGGAACAGCATGGCGAAAAATGCCAGATCAATGTCAATCTTTTTTGAGACGGTCCCGCGTATACTTCCTTGTCTCAGGATTCACATCCACGAAAAGTAGCCGATCCCATCTCTTTTTACCTAAGCATCCAGGCAAGCAAGCACCACGGCTGGACAACTCGCCCCAAGGCCAAAAATTATAAATAGGCCGGCACGGAGAATATTGATGGGTAGCGGCTGTTTCAGTCTGGCCTCCGGCCAGCAGCAGTCCATGGATTAAAATCACAGTTGCGAGAACGACCTTGTGAATTTGAGGGAAAAGAGGAGTGTGCTCGTGATTGGAAGACGAATGGGGGGCAGGGCAAACGCAGAGATTGCATCCGCCGTTGGATTTCTTGTCTTCCGGTGACACCATACTCTCTGCTCTAGATGCATATGTCCGAAACGCCTCATTTTATGGGATGCCCTGATCACCTCGATGGGGATTAAATACATGGAGACTTTCATCTTTTTTTGCCGATGAACATAAAGTTTTACTGTATCTTGTGCATAGTTATATAATTAATTTGGACAGGCCCGGAAGCAGGCTTCGTTAAAACCATCATATTTAAGAAGTTTGCCATGGGAAGCGCTGGCTGCAACTTCGAGCGACCTCTTATCAGGGGGGCATATGGGGAGGTACCGGAGGGGTCCACAAGCGAGGTGGAATTTGCAAGCGAGGTGGAATTTGCAAAAATACTTTACAAAACAGCGCGTTTGGATTGAAAAGTTAAGGCGAGGCTCCCTTTTCACGTGACCACCCAGAAGCTGTTCATACCTTTAGTCAGTAAGACAAATTAAGTGCATTGGCTTTACATGAGTAAAGTCAAGTAAATATTGAACGGTTCGACTCCAAAAAAATTTTAACATTGTTTAAAATGTTAACTCAGACACCCAAGCTGACCCTCACAACGGCCTCCACGAGGAAATCCAGACGGATGTCCATACAAATGCCTACAGAGGTGCTGAACCAACCAGTGTCTAGGTTAAAATAAACATTATCATAGAGCAAATGTGCTTACTCTGATGAGAAACTCGAAAGTGAGTTCAAAAGACCAGAAGACTACGCCCAGGCTGTCATTGATTAGAAGCTTTCGTGTTGTTCGTGTGAAGTTATTTTACGATTTAAAAAGCCCTCTTCCACAGTTTCCGGGTCTCCACTCACAACAAAAATAACGAGAAACGCAAAAAGTTCATTACTAGCGGAAAATTCAAAGTTGGTTACTGTATCATATAGTGCGTGATGTAACGGGATAAACACTCATGTTCTCGTGGGATTGCACAAAAAATGGCACATTTTCGCCGATGAGGTCGAGTGGCAAGGTCCGTGGACTTCGTCTCCGGTCAACTAACCTCATAGACTGAGTCCAAATTCCGATTCATTTACTGAAATTACCTCGGCACTCTATTTTTATTTTGCCTTGATAATCCGAAATTCTTTAAAAATAGATAAGCCTGTTTTTTGTCGGTACCCCAATCTCTCTCTCGACAAAGGCATCAGAGACTGGGATGGCCATTTCTGATTTAATAACCGTCGTCAGTTAGTAATACCCAAACCAGGTTTTAATAATGTAGAATTTGACTCCTAAACATTTTTGGTATTGAGCATGAAGTCAAACCCTCTACTATGTCAGGATGACCTGATTCTGTCTTAGCATTGGAAACTGATCTAATCTCCACAGCTAGGCATGACATGTTTTACATCAAAAGTTCCAATATTAAACCACCACGACCTCTACAATAAAATCAAATAGGAGATGATGAAGGTGGGTAAAGTGAGCGCGTTCCCCATGATTCAGATCGCTCGATCGCTTGCAGCTACTTCTGTTGGTTCCCAAAGAACCCGAGTTTGAAGAGACAGGTGGCAAAAGATCTTGTCATCCAACGGCAAGCTGGGCATAATCGCATTGGTAAAGTAATTATAGCTTAGACCGAGGGGCTTCGTAGTTTGGAACTTACTAAAACCTTTAGACAGAGGCTCAAGGAGAAAGAGAACACAGAAGAACCACCAAGTGTTTCATAATCGATATGGAGTCTCTGAAAATTTTACAAGCTGACCATCAGACGCGATGAATGTCCGCGAAGGCCGCAGGACGCGAGGAGACGAGTTCTTGGAGGCAGTTCATAAGAAGAGAATACAATCGCTAGACCAAGAAGTTAAGTGGTGTGAAGGTTCGAACTTTCACACGAACCCCTCATCAGAGACAGTTGTAGCGTTCTGGAGGCAAAATGAGTACAGCATTAATGAGACGCCGTTGTCATACGACCACAAGCCTACTCTACTTCGCAGCACCTGCTGAGGGTCGTATATGGTGCAAGTATTGCCCGTTAGTCTGCACCGAGTCACTAATTGCCTTCACTTCATCATCGCTGTTGATTCGTGGTGTAGCATTTACTCCACATTTTGGTTCCCTGCCACTGGAACCGTTGATCGATCACGCGCTCATTTTGTGCATAACTACTCTGCCTAGTTACGGTCTCAGCACAGAATATGGAGGCGGGAGCTCATTGCGTTTGTTAATGACAACGGGCCAGAAATGAATAAATCAAGCAGTTCGTGAATCACGCCACGGTCATGTCTTGCGGCAATGGTCCGATTTTATGGTGTTCTAAAAGTGTATAACCTGGAAACTACTCTTATTCCCATCGTATCACTCAAACGCATTTCAAAATACGGACTGGTAAATTGGTCGTTGTGACATCTTAAATTGGTAACCGCCGATTCAGACACCATTTTTGGTGAATGCTGCGCAAAACGACATCATAGTCACCTTTTGATGTCACGTCCCCTTTTATTCCTATTCCCAGGATCCGGCAGTAGAGACCATTGAGGACTTAGACACGAATTTTGTCCTCAATACGTACTTTACGTTCAACGGAACAATCTACGAACAAATGAAAGACACAGCAGTGGGTTCCAGACTCATAACTGAGGCGGAGTCGTTGGTCTCCAAACAGCACCGAACGAAATGCTGGACTCAATGTGTGGGTTATCTGGTCTTAAAATTCAACCAACCTCTTACCACACCTGGTGCAGTTGGCGCATATGCAATTGTTCCGTGAAAGAAGAATACATCAATCAGGTAGCTTTCCTTGAAGTTTTTCACTACTGCAAAGTCTGTGGAGGCCTAAAAACTACGGAGGTCAGTTGAACGACAAATACTGCGCTATCACTCAGCCTTAACAGCAACCAACCAATCATCCACAAACGCAATTGTGTAAGAGCGTTATACCGGCATGTTGAGAAGCATTGTATCGAATGGAAAGTCGAGGTTGCTGATTCATAATATCTTCGAGAGGTGCTTCAACAGTACACTTACCCGCACAACGTCTTCCACCGACGAGTTGAGAAACTTAATTCAACAAAGCCTCAAACTTGGGTAAGCGCTTCCGTACGTGAAAGGGTCTTGGAAATCATAAGCCGCCTTCTCACACCACCTGTAGCTGGGGTTGCAACCGGGCACCTGTTCAGAAGGGCAAAGGACCCAATGCTACGGCTGTAAACGTCTGGATTCGAGTATTGCATCTGGTGCAGTTGCGAACAAAACAAATACGTCAGAGAAACTGAGAGATTACTCTGGACACTAATGGCCAGACATGAAGCAGCAGTGACGAGGCATGACGCCGGCGCTCAGATTGCGACTTCTACGATGGCGCCTGGCCACGTTTTCACGTGTAACGCGGCTAAACTTCTCGTAAGGGATGACAACCACGTGAGCCGCAATCTACTTGAGTCAGAGACCTCCCGCCCGCAGTTAATAAATAAGCGTAATGATCTCCCAACTCCATATTCTGTGTTGAGACTTTGTCAAGTTAGAGTAATCAGCCACGTGCGGGAGGGGGAGGGCAGGTGACCAAGCTTGCCAGTAACAATCCCAAATTGCAGAGTATGCGTCCCGCCAGAGTGAACACCGGGATGAAATCAAGTAAACTTAGAAGCACCCATCGCATAGTAGGCATGTGTACGGATGATAACTGCGTCCTATAAATCCTGCACACATCGAAACTTCATTGCCATTGTGTGTGACTGTCTCTAATGATGGCCTCGACTGAGAATCAAAAATTTCAGACCAATAAAGTACTTGTTCCAGTGATTGCAATTTAGTTTGGTTAAGTTCTGTGAGATATCACTGATATGCCAGGCTAAATCACGAGATCAAGTAGAAAAGATCACCGAGGCGTACCTTCACTGGTACATACTCGCCATTGCGCGCTTTTCCATCGTAGCGATGGGAATCATTACTTTATTGTGGTTGTGGTGATGATTTGCAGTGGAATTGAGGTTTTATTGGTTGCGCATTCGTTATTATCCAATAAACGCTTTCTTTGCCTTCAACTACAATATCTCTGCGACAGAAGTTCAAGCTAATTGGAAGTAGGCGTAATGCGCAGCAGCTAGGGTGACAGAAAACAGTATATACACATGCCACGTACGTGCTGATCCAAAAACCCAAAATCTCCCACTTCAGGTCACTCCTCGAGCGGGCTTTTGAAATTGAACCACCATTTTTCATGCTCTCCATTTTCATTTAAATTTTCTTAGTTGAAAATGGGGTGATATGTTTCACCCGACTTGTAACCCTTTTTATTTATTCTAACTTAAACAATCAGCTCGTCAGTACACGACACTGGCACTGGTTTTGAAGGAGGTCCACGCTGATCCACATTTTGCCAAACATTCAATGATGATTATTCACGATGTCGATAGTTGCAGTCTTCGGACGTTCGTTGTGACCGTCTGCAGTTATGTGGTTTGTGTTTGCAATCTTATTTACGGTGAACGGATGCCCTTTTGCTAAAACTTTTGGAGCTAAACTTTCAAAATAAAGAGTACTTCTCTCTCAGGCTAGTGGAAGACAGAGTTGCTCCGTCAGCTGGCAGCTCTTCAGAATATGTTGGTTTAAAGGTGCGCCCGAATTTGCGTGGTGGGTAAAGGAAATAGTCTGCTAGGGTGGACAGAAAATGCGCAGTGTCTCTCATAGTTTAACCGTGGTGAGAGGCAGGCAGGTCGTGTATAAGATTGGGCTAGGTGGCCAGAATGACGTAAAACCTCCGTTAAAGGACTTTGCCCGCTACTTAGATCTAATGCACAAAAGTGGTTCATTTTTGGGAGTCCAGTCTGACGTAACTGCTAACTCCCGATTTCGTTCTGTGAGATATCACTGATAAATTTCAACCAAACAATTTAAGCCTGTTCTAGCTATCAAAACAAAAGTTGTGGTTGGATGCATCTGGCTGAACACCCGCGTGTCCGACGTAACGCTAAGATACAAGTTGCTCTAAAATACTCAACCAGCACTAACAGTCTAATAACACTGTTCACCATTCATTACGACAAGCAACCTATTATCTGTGTAAAAGTCCAAATTTGTCCCAAAACAAGACCAAACGTACGGAATGTGGACTAAGAATGGGGTGAAAGAACAAAAGAGGACACCTTTCTGGACGCCTTTCTGCAGTTCTAATGGATTGCTTCATTGGTTGAAATACGACACAGTTAATGCCCTACAACAATTTCTAACGTTTGGAACAAAACTGATGTCATCCTGAGAGATTTATGGGTGTATATGGGCCAAGGCAGAATTCTTAAACCAACATTGTAAAAGGATTACACCTCCATTTAGCGAACCTTTTGAAAATGCCACTTTGACTACAAAAGCAGGAACTGAACGTTGTTTTTCGAGCATAACAGTATAAGATTATTTTTAGCGTAACACCAGATGAGGTCCGCCAAGTGTCCCATAGAATTGCCATCAAATGATGACTTGCGCGTGAGTTAGTTTGTATTGTTGAGGCTTTGCAGCATTAAATTCACTGTCTACTACCACACACACCTTTTGCGATGGAAAAACAGTGTCAAGGCAACTGAGAACGGGATCGGAGGTAACGGATGACAAATTTATTCACCCCGTCTACGCGCGCCACACGTGATCCGGTCCTCGCTACACCTAACGGGATTTCTGTGATGGCAGACCCGATGCCACACACGCGTGAAAGTGGAATAAAGGCCACAGTAAGAAGAAGCCGTTGTAGCCTGATTCTCAGTCCTCCAGTCACTTAAAAACACTCCCCCGAGGACCGATTCGTTCCGTTACTTGGTAGCCTTCCGAGCCTCAACATTTAGCGCGTCGTGGTATATTCAGGCATGTGAGGTTTATAATAGGGCGGAATGCACGGATTTTATGTGGATAGGAATTCCACAGAATCCACCGACCACTCCCTTCCCTCTTCTTTAAATTAGCACCCCGATGCAGGGGAAATGCCAATCAAGGGTTGATGCCGATAAGCGTAATGAGACAAACAAGATGTCATCATTTAAAGTTTTCTAAAAATTTGTGCTTTTCCTCGAAGATTGCAGATAGAGAGGACTGCGTGGTACTTTGATTGGTTCAGTCAATCTGTTCCGATGGTCTTCAAGGAAGCTGAAAACACCTTAAATCGGAAGGGCACATTCTCAAAATGTGACGAGTGATGACCACCTGCCAGCATACAGGATGGAAAAGACTCGTCGTCTGAAAAACAGTTGGAGGCGAAATGTAGAAGTATGAAGACCAGATAGAATCCATGACACACATGTGTTCACAATTTATAGCAATTATGTTAACATCCCCTGATCCGCTATGTGGCCTTCTTAGGAGTGATAACGGCAACAGCCCTGGCACAGTATTTTTCCGTGTGTCAGAAGGCTTACGAAAACGATAATTAATGAAATCATTTGCAGTTCTGAACCCAAGTAGCAATGACATGGGCTGTGCAGGTATCTGTAATCCACAAGTGAGCTTAGGCCTGCGACAGTTGCCTCGTAGGCTCACGGGCTGCCTGATGCTGTCATATGATTTACTTCTATCAACTCTGCTGGATAGTAGATTTAAAGACGAGCGGTCCATAGAGTCAAGGAGCCTCCAGATCCCAAGAACTTCTACGTAGAACACGTGTTTGAGAGTTTAGCATTCCCAGCGGGGGCCCAGCGTATATTGCATTAACATACTGTCAAGAGTTGAACTAGCTCCAATCGACCAACAGCGTTCTGCCGTCCAGTCCCGATGAATGCAGGGAAAAGTTTGCATTTTGGTGAATACTTTCCCTTAATTGAGTGCTAGTTCACCTGATCTGATCTACAGAGAGCCAGTATTGATCAGCCACTGTGTTTGTTTTAATGCGCACAGCTGTGCATGCCTCGGCCAGGCAATCACGTATTCCGTTATTTGATTTGACTCACCACGAAAAGTTCCGAGAGCAAAGAGCAACAGCATAAAATATCCAAAGGTATGCATATCCACTGAATGGTCCATTCCTATCAGGATGCATTTGAGAAAACATAACGGCTTAGTCATCCAAGTCGTCCAACGGAATGAGCCGGTTCCGTGGCCTGATCGCTGCACAAACTTCCACGGTCGCAACCGTAAGGCCAACGAGACTGTGCGTTAATTGTAGAACGCTGGAATAACCACAGAATCTTTATTCATATCCCAGGTCATCGAAACCTGGGAGTACGTATGGCTAGCTGATGACGACTAATAAGCCAGAAACGGCTATCCCAGTCTTCCTACAATAAATATAATCACAGAGACACCACCGGGATGACTTTAGGTAGAAGTTAATATAAAGATCAGAAAACAGATCAGAAGACAGTTTCCAATCACATCACGATGCAGCATACAGTCTAAGAGTCTTCATTCGTAACAGCCTGGTTAATATCTGTATTTAATGACGAGTGCTCGCTCCAGTCAATATCATTAAGAAAATGATAAGGATTATCTCTATGTGGGACAAAGAAACCTAATGTAGCGCCAGGATCTGTACAACAGTTTCTTATGCGAAGAACTTATAACAAAACAGCCGAAGAGCAAATGTCACTGACGACCTCCCAAGCTTC
This sequence comes from Schistocephalus solidus, assembly GCA_017591395.1. NCBI lineage: Eukaryota > Metazoa > Platyhelminthes > Cestoda > Diphyllobothriidea > Diphyllobothriidae > Schistocephalus > Schistocephalus solidus. The sequence continues at coordinate 55,974 of WEDG01005979.1, forward strand.
TTACTAAAAACTAACTAAAAAAAACCAATTTAGTATCCATACCACTTCTTACTCGCATAACGTCCCCGATAGCCTAAGGCGGTTACTCTAAGTTTGCAGCGACACTGTTGACTGGATGGCTGTCCTCCCTTGGGAGGCCGCGATAGGTGCGAATGGCTAGCTGATGACGACTAATAAACCAGGAACGGCTATCCCAGTCTTCCTTCTTTTTGTCCGTAGTCTTTCCACAATAAAAACATGTTCACAGAGACACCACCGGGATGACTTCATTGGGAGGCCGCAAGAGGCAGAGGGATAGGGGAGGAAGGGCGAGACAAAGAGATTCGGGATCTTTCGTGAGCAGACACCGTAATACCACTCTTACCTTCACCACTCGGACTGGGTAAGAGCTGTGGCGGAACCTCTTTCAGCATTGGCGGCGCCATCTTTGGTTTGCTCGGAGAGCTGAGACTGGGAGGATTTTGTGGTGAAGTTAGCGGAGGGACGGGCGGTCTGGAAGAAGATCTGACACCGTTTTCCTCCGTGAAGTTGTCCGCCAGTCGTCCCATGCTGGTGCTACGCTGACCTAATCGCAGTTGGGATACCGGGCGTCTCTGTGTGTTAAGTTTTGGACTGCCACGCATGAGGACTGTGGTGGGGGAGCATGTCACATGAATTAGATATTACTACTAGGAGGGCCTCAGAGCAAGTGCGGAAGAGGAGAAATGTGTAGCTTTTTGAGAAATTATATATACCACGAAAAGATAGACTAGGTTGGCGATTTTTGGATTATTTTTCATCGTCGGCTGACAATTGATCGTCTGACGACAGTCAAACCAAAATGAGTCTTTAAATACCCCTTCCATCATCTTTTTACGCAACATTTGACGATTCTTTGCTGGTCCACTCTTATGTGACTACTTACAAATGCTGTAGATAGAATTTCAGATAAAAGTTAACCACATTGTGCTCACACTGTTGAATGCCACTCCAAACTGTACCCATCCCATGTGAAGGTTTAGTGTCTGTGCGTCAAAAAAGAATCCCGTTTGGAAACGGATATGTGAACCCTCCTGAAGTAGGGGCAAGGCCACCTGTAATACTGAAATGGTGGTAATAGGGGCCTTTTAGAGGAGCAAGCGCAGTTTTTTAAAGACATCAAAATAAAAAATAATTACAGCGCATACTTGATTTAATGCATGGAAACACAATTTGTAGGAGGATAGCTCGGACAGCTGTTATGTTTCAGGATTGTTCATGAAGGAGCATATGGTTGGGACTATAGAGACTTTGGTCACAGTCGAACGAAATGTGCTCAACAGGATTGAGATCGTCGCACTGCGTAGCAAATAGCACCACGATCATTTTCAGTCCATCTTAAAAGCACCTGATCACCAGAACGCGGTCGTCAATCGGTCCGGTGCCTAGAACGTCCTGTCTTCCAGATGTCAGTGGCCTGCCAACTTAGTTTGGTCTTCTCTGAGGTTTTTCGTCGTGCAAGTTACTTTAGCCACCAACATGTCTAACTCGTTCATAACACGTTCGCAGCACAGCGGCATTGGTGATCACTGATTTCCTGATAGTTACCCTCCCAACTGACTCGTGCTCTATCAAAAGGACATCGAGAACATCAAACGGCAGTATCCAGGATAGGATCACTATTATTATTAGAAAGACAATATTTTGCGCTATGAATAATGAGCTCGCTAAAAATACTTGTCTTTCAGTTGGTTGGCTAAGAGGATGCATAGGGCAGACTAGTACTCTTATGTCCAAGTAACTCTGGGGTCGCCAATTCCGTTCCGCCATGCTTGTGCCGACATTAAGCAAACCAAAGCGTCTTTGAGGCTGTTAAAACACCGTAAACCAGCACTGTCTCTCACATCAGTCGAAGGCAGAGCAGCGGTCGCGCCAGTTTGAAGGATACCAATACTCATCGAAAGTATTCCATGGTCTTCTCATGGCGAGAGTTCCATAGAAAACCCAGTAAGGCCGTTCCTAATGCAGCTCGTAGGAAAGGCGGCTTCAAGAGATATGGTTATCACCATTGCTTTATTTCTTCGCAAGATAGATAAATTCAGTTAAAGTCGCACCCTGGCGATTAATGTTTGCGTTCGAATATGTGAATCTTTCTTCTGTTCGAACAACTTGGGAGGAATTTTAAGTCAAAATTGAGATTAAAAACAGTAAAGAATATAATTTTTTAAATTTACTTTAAACAGGTGAGTCAAGGTACGGCTTCCAATTTGACCGGGGCAATGACTGGGAGACTGCCAAAACGAAGGCACCACATCCGGTAAGTAAAGTAAGAAATTTTAACGTTGGTGGCACCAGTTTGATAGGCGTGAGGGTCTCTCAAAAATGCTCTCTGGTCTGCTAACCATAGAAAATCCAATAGAGTCGTCCCTAACTCACCCGATAGTCTTACAGTGTCTTGCCATCGGGGAAAGAGGTGTGATGTGAAAGTGTGCTAGATACTGTGCAAATCATCGGTGCTGCGCACGCCTAATGGGACGCGTGGTGAACGTCGTTGCTTGTGACAAGGAACGCCAGGGATGGTTTCCAATTTGATGGGAGTTGACATGTTTACCATTCTTTTACTTGTACTCCTGTTCTATGAAGTTATTTTATATGAACAGTGATTACAACCGAATTTATTTACTGGCCGACCATACAACACCAACTTGGCTGATATTTGTTGAAACAGAGATTGCAAAATCTTAAGAAACGCGAACAGTGACAAGCAGTCAACAGTCGAACGACAGTTTGACATAGTGGATGGAAATTAGGATAGACGCGTGGTCAGCTAGCGACTTCGCAATCGCGTCAAAGATTTCCGCTCTACGTAACGAAAAAGAAAAGTTCAGAGCTTGATTTGCAAGCCCACTTTTTACTATGCGATCGGTGTGAACACTTGCCAGTTTGACTCAATCCACTGGGTTATTCAGAGACAGAAGACGTCAATCTGACCCACCTACTTGCGCGGTCGCAAAATGCCTCAAGATGCGCGAATTTTACAGGCCATCTTTGAACCATCAACTGTAGCAATCCACTATGATTCTGACCACCCCCTCCCCTAAGACCTTCCAGAATATATTTGAAGCTAATGAGAACTTTGTTCTCGGTGCTGGTGGATTTCTACTTCCGGAAACCGGAGTTCAGTTGATTTTTAATTTGTTTGAGCTGTCGGTACGACACCTTTTGACATTTATTATTCTAAAGAGACAAGAGCAGAAATGTTTTCCCCTGCCCTCTTCGGCAATTCTAGTTCTTGAATAAAGGATGAAAAGCTTCGCCAGGATAAAACGAAGACAAGTCCAAAATGCAAATTTGCCTCACGCTGACCATTTCCAATTTTGACAAATAGTTCACAAGAATTCATCCTCAGAAAAATTAGTTGGAGTGTGATCCATGCACTAGAATTTCAAAGTTAGGTTATACATATGCATGTTCTCTGGAATCCCTAATCTCATCTACAGTTTATCCAAGTGAAGTCATGTCACAAAACCCCCAGGAGTAACATTGATAATATTTGTTTTGCATATCATTTTGACGATCAATGGAAATCAAAATGTTTATTTATGATTATCTATACCGGCAAAGTAAATCGCAGTTACAAAACTATAGGCTAATTTGTACGGTTGTTTACAGCCTGTGAGTGACGTTATATGTCGAGGGTAAATGAGTATTCTTCATTGAGGTCTGTGCGAGAAAGAAGGTCGATTAACTGAGTAACTTGCATGAGTACCAGCAGACTCGAGAAGATCGAGCCGTCCTGAAGGTTTATTTCACAGTTTTGTGTCGAAATTTGTGAGGCATAGTGGAACTTTTTGTTGTCAAATGGCATGACTTCAACTAACTAACTGACTCTTTCACATGCAACCATCTCATTTTCCGTCGAATTTATCTGATTTCATGAATATCGAGGTTTATGATGAACCCCTACTCTCTTAAAAAGAAAGAAAACATTCCTTTGCTCTCATACACTTAAGGCAATGCCATCATAAACCAAACACTTAGTTCTATTTTTAGTTTTTGGCTAGATCGTCGGAACGACCGCGCTCGGAGGAAAACAAATAAATCGCACTGTGCCCTTACCGCGTGGTCGTATTTTCAGTAATTAATTCAAAGCAGACTCAGAGTCTTCGGATTCTTGTCAGAAGGAGACAAACGCGATCAAATAGGCAGACTTAAATGGCGCCAAACTTGTTTTAACCTATACATTAAACCATTTCCTTTCTAAGCCTTGCCTTTGGAGGCAAACGCCTACCACTTAGAGCTTAACTGGATCTACTGACCCTGAGCACAAGCTTTCCAGTACAGTAATATAATTGTTCGTTTTAATACATTCCCCTCTCTTCCAAACACACACTCACAGACGAATCCTACTATTACTTAGGATGCATCCACATGCAAGTACTCATGGGTAGACAATGAAACACATTTGAGCACCCTTTACTTGGATTGGGTTCATAGACATGCACAGACATTTTCAGCCCGTTTTCCCGATCGCAGTACGACTGAGTTCAGCATGCTGGTTGAATGCGTACCTAAATTCGCAATTAAACAGTTCTGTCACTCACTGCTTGAAACAAGTAAAAGAGGAAGCCGACAACTAAGGATCCCATCTTACCAACATCCTCCTCTCGGAAATCCCGAATGAGAGCAGCCGTGCTGGCGTGGTCAGCCAGCACGGCCTCCTGGTAGGCGGTGTGTCCAGCGCGATTCTTGAGACTTCGATCGGCTCCGCGGAAGAGCAGAAGACGGCCGCAGGCCTCGTGGCCATTATAGGCGCAGAAGTGCAGTGGAGTGTTGCCGTTGAAGGTGGTCTGGCTGTTGATGTCCGCACCGTAGGCGATCAGCTGCTCCAGATGCTGTACACGGCCAAAGCGACAGGCCTAAAGCGGACGAGATAAGATATCTGTCCCGTTAATGGTGAACCGCCGCTTGGATTTTGACAGAAAAGCCTACTGTAGGCAATTCCAATGTCTAAATAAAAGTGCTGTGAAGGCGCACTCAATGCAACCTGGGTGTCACCCATGGTCTACTGCAGTGGTAAAACGGTGCATAAAACGTCCTCATCAGTAACAACACGCAACAGCGGTAAAGACTGAAGTAAAGATTTAGATGGAATTGGATGTTGGCCGGAATTTACATCAGTTAAACATAATTCGCATGTTCCGCCATCGACAGTGTACGGTACTCTACCTGACGCTAGTTCTATTCTGAATTGAAACCTGAAACTGCAGTTTGGATAAATAATACATCAGGCGCAATCAAGATCTTTCACGTTTAAAATTGGCGCTAATCAACGCAGATAAGAAGGAGTGGTACAGCCTGCCGACTTGCTGTTGCATGGAAAACATTGCCCTTTGGCCTGTTAAATGTACATATGTCTGCAGCAAAACTGTAGTTGAGTACGAATACGCTTCTTCATTATATCACCCTAGCCAGAAGCTGATCACAGCTATACTTTTGTGCAAGCATGCATTTCATAGCCAACCAAATTCCTTTCTAATCAGGCTTTGGTTGGAGTACTTTTAATCAGTGAGATATCGTTTTTCAAAACCTGGAAAATGATCTTGAGTCTAGGTACTAACAAAAATATAGGCGGAATCTACACATGTTTCAAGGGTTTTCAGCTAATCAATCAGCCAGACTGAGCTGAATTGCAACACTTGGAAAAAGATAAAGGGGTAAATTCTTATTTAAAAGTTTATCTTAATTTGTAAAAGCAAAAATCCAGAAAAAAAGTAGCTACCCAAAACATCTTACTGTACAGGTACGCCGCATCAAGTGTTTATTGTGCACTGCCTTTTGAACTGCAGGCAAGGATTGCTTGTGAAAATGCCAAAACCAGGTTAAAGAGCTTTAGCGGGGCTGCTCAGTAAAACCTACTTAGGATTTGTGTTTTGTGCCCTATTTTAGGGTTTTAGTAAACATAACTCTGATTCAGAATATCTTCATATGGTTGTTATCTCAAAAACTCGCTGATTATTTGCTCATTTAGAACTGCGGTCGTGTGTAAAACACTTTTAGGACAACAGATTGTTCTTTAAAAAATCGACCTTAAACACTTCATTGATTCTTTAAAACGATTTATAAATAGTTTCAAAGAAAGTTTCGGATTATAGACCTGCAGCGCCTACAGGCTAATTATTTATCGGGTAATACAAAGTTTGCGGCATAAAAATCAAGTCATATCAGCTAGTGTATGATAATAACCTGTTTACCTGATGTATTTCTTCGAGTCCTGCCTCATCTGTAACACCGAGGATAGAGTGATCATAAAGAAGACGCTCAACGCACATAGCTGAGGTGTCATTAAGCATTGTGTGGTAGAGGGGGAGTCAGGCCGGCAGAATCACGAGTGTTAGGAGACTGACCTAAGTCAAGGAGAACCTACACAATAATGTAAATTTGCACTTCAATGAGTACCGACAGCCTATGTCAAAGGTCAAATACACAGAAGCGTCAACAATATTGTCTCTTAAATAAAAATAACATAAAGAAAAAGCGATATGTCAACGAATACTAAATTGATATTGACGTTTAACGGCTATGACGGTGCATGTGTCTCGTCAATAAAGGAAGTCTTCAAGACCATTTATTAGCTTTTTACTAGGTGGCGTTCCTCTTGTGTAAATGTAAAGTCTAATTTGTCCTTATGGATGGCTTTTAATAATTTTTATTCAAATTCATTGTCAAAACGCAAAAATTACTTAAAAAGAGTGTATATTTAGACTTTCATTCAACGTCTCTCAATGCAGTTGTTAATCTATTCTTAATAAGTTTGCTTTATCCTAAACAGATTACATGGACTGATCTCCAAATATTTTTAATTCTCACCTTAATAGCAATAAAATTCCCACACATTGCGGCACGATGGATGGGTGTGCGATTGTCTGACGCCCTATAATCCAGGTGAGCACCACCTGCAACTAGCGCCATAATTAATTCTTTTGGCTTTGGAAGTTGTACAGCCAAGGTCAGTGGAGTCTCTAAAATTATCAACATACACAGAATACTTCAAATTTAAAGACTTGAATGCCTGGTATGTGGTGCTGTGAAAGATGATATTCTGAATTGAACATTTAAATTACAACATGCACGACGTCTTTCCTATTGATATTTAAGCGTTGGTTTTATTTTTTTCTATGAAAAAGGCAATTTTATTAGACATCTTCATATATAATTGAAATCGGTTAATGAGGATGCAGGTTTATACTACTTGAACCTGAAGGTTAAATGACACAATATTACTGCGAGCTTCCACTCTCGAAAATAGTACCTGTTAAATTAAGCTTTGAAACTTACCACCAGTTTCGCGGCATTGAATATTTGGATCAATACCTTTCTCAAGTAGCCGAGAAACTTTCTCGACTTCACAATATTTGACAAGCGCTAGAAATTGACGCACGTTGCTCTGAAAGAACACAGATTTTCAGATAACTATAAATACATAAGGACAACAAAGGGACACAATTGCAAAATTTTAAAAAACTCCGTATAAGGATTGGGAAAGTCATTTTTTGAGCAAACGTTTGCTTTTAATCAGGTTCGTAGACTTAATTACTAATGAAAGCATGTATAAAATGTGAAATGAGATAAAAGAGGTCGCTAAATAAGTATAAAGTCACCGGTAGAAGACAAATAAGATCACATATAAATTAAATGATTTTAAATGCATTCATGTTCTTATGTCGTCACATATTTAAATGCAATTTCATACGAAGAAGTGTCCAACTCTCAGATAAAGGTAGATACTTGGTTTGAGTGATATTAAAATATATCTGATCGATTTTGACACGTGTCGTTCGGTGCCTCATCTCAAAATGCATCAGTTATCGACCTGAACCCATAAACTCCATTCTAACGCACCTAACCATTTAAACTGCTTCATTTACGTATGCAAAATCTTTCATATATGTCACTTTTTATTATTCGAATTAAATATCTTTCGTCTTGCCCAAATTTAAATTCTCTTTTATCCGTGTAATTTTCTGTAATTTCTTCGTATTTGCAAAATTTCCGAGACTTTTTCATTCTCCTGGATTTAGATATTTTAGCTTCAATTGCATTTTCTGAAAGCTGCTGCAACTACTATCAGAATTACAAGATTGATGCCCGATACTACAATGCATAATCGAAAAGAACCGAAATAAGTAATCGGGGTCTTCGGGTTCCTGGATAAATAAGATGTTTTGGGTGAAATAATTTGCGGTGGTTGTAAATCCATTTGTGGATTAAAATAGAATAAATCAATCCACAGAGACCAAAATTTTAAAGAAGAAAACTTCGTAGAATTATTACCTTTGAATTGAGTTTTCTTAGCTTGTTAACATTGGTAGGAAGGTTTCGATAAATTCGTTGCTTGTATTTAAACTGTAACGAAAACTCAATGAGTCTTTTTCATGGGTCAAACCTCGAGATGTCCTACGGAAGCGGGAAAGGGATAGTCCTTTAAAAGTCTGTCCTCTTGGAGAAATTTGCCAGCCTTCCCGTTATTAGGGGGAAGAAACAAACCGTAATTAAAAATTTCTCGAAAGTCAAGACAAAGATCAGTAATAACGGCGGCTTTTATATCTGATATTACTTCCGTTGGCTGAAAACTATAAACTTTCTATATAAAAATTAAATAATGGTGAAACGGTATTTTTACCTCAAGATTTACCGATGGGACAATTATTTTTATGAACGCAATTCCCCCTGAACTAGACGCCACATCTTTATTACTTCCATTTATACTGATAGACAAGCCAGAATCGCTGTCGCACATTTTTCACAATAACCAAAATCTATAATATTTCTAGAACGACTCGTGCATCTGACGGCGTCTAAATTTGTAAGTGCGAATAATTGCATACCCTAGCTTTGAGCATGCTTAATGATTGATTAAAACAAAACAAAATTCCAGTCATCGAGTAACGTCAAAGGAACAAAATGGTTTTATTTTAAAGGTTGTTATGTTTTTAGAACAGTAGCAAATAGCGAATGCCACCACAATGACTTAAACCATTTACAAATTAGCGAATTTTATGTCCCTTTACTGTCTGCAAAATTGTCGAACTATCATTAGTTATTTAGGTAAACAGCGGGGATCGTTAACGTACTGCGTAAAATTACCAGAATACAAAACACCCATATTTGTGTGAATCTGCATAGAGTGAGCATATAAATTAGCTCTCTACTTTGATGATTAATTGAGCGGTAAAGCGTTTGGGCGTTACTCTAACTTTAGTCACTTTAAGTCAATTTATTGAGCTTATTAGACTTTCGCCCTTCAGCTCTCTATTTACATTCAAATATGGCTATATAATATGCGTTTTAAACCGCAAATCTGACAAATGTAAGGTCATTGATTTGTGTTAGCCAGGCGAAAACTGCCCATGCTGACACAATCTTCATTGTACGTACAAAGTTTTCTCAGCAAATGAGAATCAAGTATGCCTTAAAATTTTTAAACAGTTCTGAAAGGGTCAACTCGTCAGGTGGTCTGTTCCATCCTCCAACGTCCCTCTGCAAAAATACGTACGGTCCGATGTCTGTATGGATCAATTTCCTCTGCAGTGTAAAGAGATGACCCCAAAAATGTTCTGTCCCAGCCACGCAGACTTCATCAGATTCTAGGGCATATTAACGGCCACGGAAAGTCGCCGTGGTTTTATGAGGTCACCACGTAGTTGCCTGTAATTGGGAGGAAACAAATGAAAATCAGTCACTTTGCCTTCTTAGGCAGATTCTTGGCCATCGTCTGAGCTCTCGCCTGCACTTTCGCCAGCTCTAAATAATATTTTTTCAATGGAAAACTTCAGGCCTTCATGGCATATTCTAAGTAAAATCAAGCAACTTCTCGTAGGCTTTTTGAATAGATTCTTAACAACCTGCAAAAACCCTTCTATGAGCGAAAATAAGACCTGTTTCGCGCGTTAAGCCATTCGAAGACACTGTGAAGATGTTTTGAGTGATGAGTTTATTAGAAAACTGAGGTCCTGCATGAAGTCAAAATGTGAAAGGGGCTGCCCATCGAGAAAGGTATTGGAAGGAATCATCCTCCTCACTGGTCCTTCTGCTACGGAGTCATGGGACCACACACTTCCCAACCTACAAACTTAGGAGCCAACTAGCAGACCAGCTGCTTAAGACAGTTGAGACTCTCCTGAAAAGCGTACACGTTGGTGTCAGATCGGAAAATATTTGGCGCGTCGTTTGAAATTGGTTTCGAATTTCAAATCTATCGAGCCTACGTGTTTTTAGTCTCTACCTCAGTGCGAGGACACGGTGCTTGGATATTATTAAATAATTGTCTGCATATTCTCCCGATTTCAGAAATAGTGAATTGGACGTAAGGATTCTGTAACTTTTAAAAAATTGCAATCCCGTGGATTCTTCTATGCCCCAGGATTTATCTCAACTGAACTGCAAGATTCGATCTTCGTTAACTTCTGAAACTCACGCCTGCTGTGTGCTCCCGGCATCTGCTCTCAATCACGGAAGGGGCTCAAACCAAAGGCTCAGTCGCTTTCCCCGCATATCCTGAACCTATCAAGACCAAGTAAACTGGATACAAGTACTCGCTCAGTTGAAAGATCTGAGTTGAAAGCGGGCGTCCGATTGAGTCGACAACACGATTTCGTCATGAAATGGGTCTCAGAGTCAGCGTCAATAATTCCAAAGGAGAAAGTTAAAGATTACTTAGATCTCCTTTAATTGTATGCAAAAACTTTGCTAACGGACAGAGAGTCCATAAACAATCTCAAGGCATATCGAATAGGGATGGCTCATTCAGAACCCGAATCAAATCCTCGAGTAAGCCCTTATAAAATCATTATCGGAAAACAAAGCACAGGCACAGCTCCTGCTACAGAGAAATAAACCTTATGGAGTTTTCATTCTAAGGTTTTTTAGCCGGAATACGTGCTGAAAGAGCAAATTGAAATGAAAAAATTAGAAATTTAACAGGAAAGATAACGGACCATTGACAGGGCACATCTCCAAATAAAGGACGGCAAAATAGTTAAAGTTAAATGGGCATTTCTTTAACCGAAGTCAGTCAATCTGATAGCCTAATTGCCCCGTCCAAGAAACCAAAAACCTAACTGCTTAAAATGTTCGTGTTAAATGCCAGATCTGTGCTTAATAAGATGCATTTGCTCCAGATTCTGGTTTTCGTCCACTGTCCAGGCATTTTTAAAGTAACAGAGACATAGGCAACACTCTGCGTAGCCGACTCCGAACTCTCTATGCTAGGTTACGCTTATATTCGGAATCATCGACACGAGAGCCGGAGCGGAGAAAGCTGTATTGATGTTTAAGCAACTGCTTCTATTTCTGCCGTTGGACTATCAACAATTTAGCGCGGTAGAAGAGAGCTGTCTGCTCCAAGTTGTTCTAAAGTATAACTACTATTTACTCGTCGGTTGTGTCTATCACACACCCAACGCCAGCGAAGATTTCTATCCCTGTCTCTCACAGGAATTTCACGCCACAGCTGACTTAAATCTGAGGTACTGCTTGATTACAGGTGACTTCAATCTTCCTGCAATTCAATGGTCTTCACCTGCTGATCCTGCAAAATTCGAAGACAAACTTGAGGCTATAGAAATCGGAATGTGGGACCAGGTAGTTGATTTTCCCAGCCGAGGATCATATATACGTGATCTTATTTTCTGTAGACGTTGTCAGCCATTGTCAGTGTCACCTTTAGATCCACTTGGAAGTTCTGACCATGCCTAGAATTAAGGGTTGAAGAAACGTTTTCAAAAAAGTATACATATTTTTTTATTTCCAATCAGCAAATATAAGGGAATAACTCACTTCTCGTAATTCCAACGATTGGACTAAATTCTTTCTGTGTTTGTATGTGAATGTGTTTTCTGATACATTGTATCAAGTTCTAGGTATACTCATTTATCGTTTTTCTACTCGTAAGAAAATAATTAATGTCAAGGATGAAGTATACCTCACCTTATCTTTCCGCCGAAAACTGCGGAGACTGTCACGTCCTTTTTATCTACAAAACGACACGTTTGTCCTGCTCTTTATCCAAAACTTTTTGAGCAGGCTAAGAGTCTGTCTGAGGAAAAACAACTAGCGGATTAGGTCAACTTTGCCGAAACCCTTCGTTTAACGTTGCGAAACTCTTTTTGCGCACAGGAAAAGAGCAGAGAAAAACACAGCACCGTATAATTCGAGACACCTAAGTAAACCCATAGCTGACGATAATTTGACGGCCGATAGCTTTAATGCATTCTTGTCCTGAATTTTTAGTAAACATTTGGTCACTCCCGTTCCAAGAATCTGGGTTTAGACCCGTAGCGTCCTCCAAAACAATACCTTTTACCCTCCGGGATGTGACCGCAGCCATTCGGTATTTTCATCCATCTTACAATCCTGGAACAGATAATGTGCCGGTCAGCGTTCTAAAGCTGATGCAAATGATATAATTCCGTCCGTTCTTTTTAAGCTATTTAAGCTTGCTCTTCAGAGTAAAACCTGACCTATTTATAGGGAAGGAATCAAACATTTTGCCTATACCCAAAAACGGCCGATCTACGTCATTTTACGATTTGAGGTCAAAAAAAACTTTTCCCGCAGCCTCGAAGATCTTGGAAACCTTGAACAAAGACACAATAAGGCGTCACCTAGCAGAGAATAAACTATTTAATGCGGCTCACAATGGGTTCCTTAAAAATGAGCTTGTGAAATCTGCCAGCTCTCTTTCTTTGATCACGTGTCGTGTGTCAAATATGTTCCTGATTGTTTCAGTATGGAAGGCCCTTCATGTAAACGATGGATTTAAAATTTGCCTATTGATATTAACTGAAAGTTCACAACATCCGGCTTGAGCTCTTTAAAAAGGATCACCAGGCGTTTGCTCAGTGGTACTGCACATGGCGCCTATCCCTTTCTTGGCAAAAATGTTCCGATGTGGTTGTTGGGGGCAACCATCAGCCCCAGCTAAGCAAAGACGGCCATTATCTAAATGTGCCCGAAATTATAAAGGATCTGGGCATATCATATTCTAGTGGTCTTTATCTGTCAGAGCCTTGTGCCCTGATTGACTCGAAAGCACGCCAAACTACTGATTATATCCTCAGAAATTTTAAAACCGTCAATATTAGAACGAGCCTTTATAAAATGTATGGCAGAACTAGTCTGAAATACTGCTCGTTTCTGTTGAGCCTTCTGCGCGCTAGTGAACGGGAGAAGATAGAATCGGTCCACCATTTCTTTATGAAAAGGCTTTCTCTTCAGAAACACCGAAACCTGTCCTATTCTAAGCGCCGTTAGCTTACATACCTCGACCCGTTATGGCTTCGCAGATTACAAATGGGACTATTTTTACGGTTTAAACATTTAAACAGTTGTAACTATAACGTTTTTACTATCCTGAGGTAGCTCGACCACTTTCGGCGTACCATTTATCCAGATATCTTTTTATTTCTTCCTTTGGCCCGCACAGTGAGATACCATCAGTTTTTTTCAGTTAACGCTTTAGCAATCAGGAATGCGTTACGCAGAAGTATCAAAATTCAACAAAGCTCTCCCTAGTTTTCGACGTTATGACACCTCTCACGAATTTTGGGTACCGACTAGAATCTCTCTTCCGTTCTGATGGCGTTTGTGGACTCTGAATCCTGTGCCCGGTTTCATGCTGAGGGCAATATTGCTTGCTCTGCGGTCCATTATCGGCTAATTCCTCAGTCGACAGCGAGCAACCGTTCATCGATACACATTTAGCTGGTTCAGAATACCGGATCTAAAACAGTAATGGGAAAATGACTACAACATGCACCTGTGTCAACCCTTCCCCGTCCTGAACTTTAATCACTCAATGAGCTGCAGGTTTTCTGCTGAAAACACTTGAAAGAAGAATCAGGAGTTTTTTTACTCTAAGCTCTCTCCTCTCCTGTATATCTCTTTTGACATCGCCTGTTAACTGGCAATAAATAAAAATGATGGCTCTCCACAATTTAATATCGTCAAGAAGCATGATGGTAATGCGATCAAGGTCTTTGAAACATTCGGTGATTAAGACTCAAAGATCCTTAGGCGGACACCACTTATAACAGGAGTAGGTGTTTAGTTTGAGGTATCGATGCACATGGTTTGGAATCTTCCTGTTAGAGAATCGGCAATCTATATCAGCAGCATTCCTCTTATATAACTTTCAGATAAATTGTCGCCTCGTTTGAAATCGATTTTAAATTTCAAGTCCCTCGAGCCTATGGGTTTTAAGGTTGTACATCAGTTTAGAAGACGCAGTGCTTGGATGTCATTAAAGAGTTTTCTGTATGTTCTCCCGAAATTTGACATAGCAAGTTGGACGTGACGGTTGTGTTGGTTTGAAAAATTTCTCTGCTGTGGATTCTTCTCTGCCCCAGAATTTATCTCAACCGGAAGTGCAAGCGTCAATCTTCGCTCACTTTCAAAACTCATGCCGGCTGCATTTTCCTTTAATCTGCTCCCGATCGCGGAAGAGGTTCCAATAAAAAACTGAATTATTTTATCCTCATATTCTTATATCATTATTCAAATCCTCATATGGTCATATGCTTGAGTATCAGTAAGGACTCCTCCGTTTATTTTGAGACGATTATAATTTTTGGGAATTTTTCTTGTGCCGAATTACCTCACAAAACGACATCAATTTGGAATTTGTTTATCACCTTCATCGACTTGATAAAACAACCTCTACACCAATAAATACTGACAACCGCCCAGTGAACCAAAAGTGCACAACCCCTTGAAAAGATCGGAAGTTATCCAGGACCTTTGACCTCTACAAACGGCTGAGTCGTTCCTGAATATTCTTCCTATGATTTGTTGTTTTTTAAAAGTGGTTTTGAACGAATAGGCGTATTTATTGCTCATATTGTTTCTATTGCGGCGGCGTTGGACTTTCGATTGAAATTCGTTCGTCTCCAAGCTTTTGAATTTTGGCCAATAATCTGTTCCGAAAGTCAGGAATCAACGAAATAAGTTGTCACATATTGTCTGTTCATCAGGATCAACCTATACTTGTTAACAGACATTGTGATATTCAGGCACACGAAAATTTATATCGGAATCTTGAATAATAAGCTAACTCGGCTTCATTTGGATCCTGCCTCATACGGGCTTCAGAAAACAGTCTCTCGCCAGGAAAGGTGTCTACATCAGGAAGGAACGGAGAACCACTGGCAAACTCACTTCAAAGGCTTCATCGTTCTTTGCTTCGTATTAACATTCAATAGTGAATTCGGTTCGGAAAATCACTTCTTATTGTGATCAGTAAACTATTCGCTTGATAATTTAAGCTGCTCGTTAAAACTTAATGCATCCTCGTAGGGATCTTGCTGGCATGGGAAACGCAAATGTTCACGACCTGACCACGCGAGAACATTATTCACCGCTCGGCCAGGACTCGAGACACTAACCTCTCGATAAGATACCGATGCTCTTGATCGCTCGGCCACGCCCAGGAAGCCAGCAGACAAAAAATAGTATATCCTACAAAAATAATGATCTCTCCTATCTTTGTAATAAGGCAAAACGAAATCGCGACTGCATTCCTTGTCTTAAAGACAATCAGGGAAACAGGTTAACTGATAACTCTGATAAGACCTGCCTCTTATCCAATTTCTTTATGTCCGTGTATACCGAGGAACCATTTTTTGACGAGGATGAATACTACAGTACTGCCAAATCTACAAACAAAATAAGCACGGTGTCGTTCCCAATGGACACAGTAAGAAAAACTCTGAAACAGCTACAGCCCACTAAATCACCTGGCCCAGATGGTATATCCGCAAAAAGTTCTCAATGAACTCACAGAACAGCTGGCCTCTCCGCTCTCCAAGATATTTGAAAGTTCGATGGAGGCGGGGGCTCTGCCTACCGAGTGGAAGATAGCCAACATAACCCACATCTATAAAGGAGGAGAGAGGACATCACCAAACAGTTTCCGACCAGTCAGCCTCACAAGTATCTGTTGCAAAATGATGGAGAAGATAATCAAAACGGAACTTATGAGGCATCTTGAAGAGAATAACTTGCCTAGTTCATATCAACATGGATTTCGAAGTGGTCGATCCTGCCTCACAAACTTGCTCACATCCATGGAAAGTTGGACAAAATCATTAGAAATGGGTTTGTCAGTCGATGCGGTCTACATTGACTTTAGCAAAGCCTTTGACAGGGTTCCACACAAACGTCTGATCTTTAAGCTCCGTCAAATGGGTGTGACTGGCAACCTACTCAAATGGTTGGCCAACTTTCTCACAGACAGGCGCCAGCGTGTTTGTATCAGAGACACCAAGTCTCACTGGGAAACCGTTCACAGTGGAGTTCCGCAGGGCAGCGTTCTGGGTCCTATTTTGTTTCTGATATACGTAAACGACTGCCTGGATTGTCTGACATGCGAGAAGGTAATGTTCGCTGACGATTTGAAGTTATGGAACTCGATTGAAAAACCGGAGGATGCGCAAAAATTACAACAAAACTTAGATCGCTTGCAAACATGGTGTGAGGAGTGGCTGATGAACCTTAATCTTAACAAATGCCAAATAATCCGACTGCGGTCTAGTTCCAGAAGGCTGATTAGATTTGAATACCAGTACTCCATCAGTGGTCACCAAATCCAGGAGGTAAACATTCTAAAGGACTTGGGTATATGGATAACACCAACTCTCAAACCATCGTCGCACTGTGCGAATATCGCAAAAGAAAGCTATGTGTATCTTAGGCGCAATCAGGAGGTCCTTCGTTAATTTTGACGGAGAGCTTTTTGGGCGCGTGTTTGGAACATTTATCCGGCCGGTGTTGGAATATTGCGTTCAGGCGTGGTGCTCTTGGATGAAACATGACTACGCTCTGCTGGAGAAAGTTCAACGGAGGGCAACGAAACTAGTCAGCGGATTGGAATGCCTACCCTATGAGGGCCACCTAGAAAGACTTAAAATTTTTCCTCTCTCTTATAGGCAATACAGAGGGGATATGATCTTAGTCTTCAAACTGGTCAGAGGAGTTGATTGTGCTCTTCAGATGGCCAACGTTTTTGAATTGGCAAACATGACAAGTCTCCGAGGACACCCATACAAACTGAAAAGAAAACACGCCAAACTTGAAGTGCGGGCCAACTTCTTTCCCAACGGGTGATTGACGAATGGAACAAACTGCCAGCCTCAGTTGTTGTTCAGGCTGAAAGCGTTGAAATGTTTAGAAACAGTGGAACGGCGTTGACGGCACGCCGGTGATTGGGCGACAGCCGTTGATAACTAAAACGACTATCGCCATGTAATACGCTGCCGCAACACGCTATCTATCTATAAATAGGGTTTTCAAATTATTATTATTATTATTATTTTATTTGTTAGCAGTTTACGGGCTTAAGGTCGAAAGGATATACTTGTCGAGGTCAGCTGACGGTGACGCCTGATCGTTCTTTAAAGGTATTTTCCAGGAGAAAAACTGCCGCTTGTGGGCAAATTAAAGTTTTGAATTAGGAGGTGTTGACACAGGTGCACAATTAGTAGTACTTCTCCTTTCGGTGTTGTGGATCTGGTCTTCTGTACCTAGCAGCAAGTATGCTGCGTCGAGCGGCTCTTTAGCCTGGGCGCTGAAGAATAATAACCCGATTACGGACTAGCAGAGCCAGCAATATTGCCTTCAACATGAGGATCAGCATAGGATTCAGAGTCCCTGGACATATCAAACAGGAAAAGAGCTTCCAGAGAATCGAAATTTTTAAATTGGAAGATATTACACTGAATAACGAAAAGCAAGTAACAACTCGTAACAAAAGGATAGTTTGCTGAATTTAATGCGCCTGGTGGTTGTCCAGATTTCATAAAGCAGCGGTATTTAACGGTGCGTGCCAAAGGAAGAAATAAGAATACATCTCTATGATTGGTGCGCCGACAGTGATCGAGCATCAAGATGTAAAGGGTTAAAGAGTAAAACCGTTTAAAAGCTTGAACAGTAAAAATGATCCATCTGTAATCTGCAGAAGCCACCGCAACTTAGGTCGAGCTTGCAGAAATTTCGCAGCGCTGTTATTTAATTGAACAAGTTTCACCAGTAATACTGAGTAATAACTCTTTAGTAAAAGTGCTGGACTGATTCATCTTCCATCCGTTCGCTCGCGTCGAAGGCTAAATGAAACGAGCAGTATTCAGACTAGGTCATTATACAATTTAAAACTGAATATAATATTGAAGGTTTCAAACTCAAGGCTCAGCTAAAATTTACTTCAAAGCGATGGATTCATTTTGAATAGGGTAGAGAAGGGACGTGATCAATATCTTGACCTGAGTTTTTGTCCAGAATGAAATGTTACTTTAGACCTACAGGATCTGACATTGGATTTCTATAGATTGTGAAACAGTTGTTTTACCTCAACTGTCTCAGAGGCGGAACAAAGCTCACCAAAGTGGATAAACTCAAACTTTGCAGGCCTCTTTCAAAAAAGAATCAACCTGGAGGCGTTTCTGACAAAATAGAGTTCTAATGTACTTACGGAGTTATGGCAGCAATGGAACGTTTGTATAGTGAAGAACTACTAAACTCTTGGGGACAGAATAACATATACTTAAGTTGTTGAAATGCCTCAAAGATGCTTTATAGCTACACATACGAATTTAAAGGAAGAATTCAGGGAAATGATTCTGCTCTAAGGTATACAGACGGAAAACTGTGATAGACAGATTCTCACTATCCAACTTCTTTCAAAATCTTTCAGACCATGGTGCAGAACACCTCCATTTCATTTTCACTTATTCTCAAATTTATCCATATGTTACTTCTCCTTTTTATTCACTCCTCCACCTCCTCCTCATCCACACAACAGATAAACTAGACCTAGACTTTTCTGAATATAGTTGGAATCAGAATTCTCGTAACCGCTGCCAAATCCTTTGGGATGATTGGGACTGCTGCTAGATAACGATGACGAGAACTGTGCATCACTGTGCATCATATTCAAAAGTCCTTTGAAGAAAACGCCCGGAAGAATGGAAGTTGCATTCGATTTTCAACAAAGAGTAAATCTAAATCTGGGCGTATTTTTCGTTACTCTGTCGTTATTTACTTAATTATGAGGCTTCACTAATTGCGCGGGCTAACCGTCGTAATGCGCATACCTTTTATCTTTGTCTTTAACAATGGGTTGTTCCTTACCGGCAATCTGATGACCGAACACCCTCATTCTCGTTCTCAACTTTTTAACTGGGTGTTGCGGCTATATCTATTAGCAAAATTACGGACAAATGTTTGCATTTCTGGCAACTGAGCACGATTGAAAAGCTTACCATGCATCCCTCCTAAATCCACGTGGTTGGCAGGTGGCTATGCCTGGCGTTTGGAGTTAAAATTTCGTGTTATTTTACCCTACATATCCTCCGTGGAATTGTACTCATATTTTTGACGAAAAGATGAAAACAATAGGCTCAATTCATCCTGACTACATGCCTCCCAGGACCAAGCTGAAATGTGCGGCGGGTTTAACATTGACTCGACCGATTCAGGGCGGCATTAACTAGATGCAATCGCTGCGGAACGGATCATAGCGAATGGTAAACTTCAATTGTTATAAAAAGAGGTTGAGCTTGGTGAGTCAGGAAGTGAACTGTAGAGGGAAGGAAAGGTGCGGACGGAAAATGCAATTGCTGCACTGTCTCTAATAAACTAGCTGTTACTGCTAAATTAGGATTGGCAAAACATGTTGGTGATACCTCTTGTGGAGTGGAAGAACTTTATTTTCTTATGGTAGCGAAATAGAACCTAAAATAAGTTGAGAAAAATTGGGCGTAAAATAGAGGGAGAATAAGATTTGAAAATGGAACGTTTTGGAAAAACTGTTACCGTAAGGGGAGTAGATTCGATAATAGGGAGCCTGAGAAGTTGATTAGTTGGGATGATTAACTGGAAATTTGAATTGTATGTATGGTATGCTGGAGGGGTTGGAGTTTTCCCCAGCTGGTGCTTCTTTGGAACAGTTTGGAGCATGCTACGGCTTGCAGGTAATTAATAAGTTAAGTAGATTGGACAGCTGAGACCGGAGTGGATAGTGTGGAATAAGAACAGAGAGCGGACTTGGCCAGTTTGTTGATTAAAGTCAACATTAGGAATGCAAGAGAAAACTGCGATGAGCGGAGAAGCGAGTCTTAGCCGCTAGACGAGTTACTGACATTAAGGCAGCGGACTAACGACATGGCTGATAAACTATTGGGCAAAATCATATTCGCAGGAAGAAGGCGTTAAACCAGTTAAATTTAGAAAAAGAAACTGATTAAGAGGTAAGGAAGGTTTTGGAACCGGGCACTGTAGGAAATTGCTGTACCGTCTCGGTATAGGACATGACGTGACCTGGAATTATGGATAATGGATTGATGAACAGAAGACCATAACGGAGGACACGCTGGGGCCTGTCCGTCAGTGCCAGGATCAGGCAAAACGAACGCTTCTGTAGATGACGAGAAATGTGACCTCGTTGTGCAAAATGGAGTCATATAGATTTGGTGGCGGGATGACTTCGGCGAATTGGATTTTGGGAAGGCGGAACGGTTTCATGCCTTTAATGTTGAAACCACTTGCCGAGAACACTAAAGAATCTGCAGCAACGTCAATGTGAAGGATGTATACTGAAAACGTACTAAAAATACACTATTCCTGCATCCGGGGTGTTTACTGGCAAACAAATGGACGAGAATCCAGACATGACATTTCTGACAGCGACGAAGAGCGAGAGATGTCGCCGTCGGGCGAAGTTCCCAGTATAGAGAGAACTGATCCAAATTTGTACCGCATGAAAATCATTAAAATTGTAAAACGCAGAAGATCAAGCTGCTTATCTTTAACGATTGGTCGCATATGTATACCTCTGCATGCGATTACTAGATGCAGCAAGCAACCTTTCAGTGCAATGGCTGAAAGCTTGCAACGAGCTGAGTCGCGGTTTCCTCATACCGCTAGGAGGCTTTATGTTGGTCCAGGAAGCTTATGCGAAATCTAGGCAAATAATATTCTGACGACAGAATGTTTTCCTTCCAAAGATTTTACCGCATGGACCTTTACTCACGATTCTTGAGAAAACTTCTAGAGTATAAACAGATCCACCCTGACTAATAACCTTGAAGGCTTTGTGGAGTGAAAACGTTGACGGTAAATGTTCAAGTCTGTGGCAAAGTGGACGAGCACCACAGGTATAAAGCAGTTGATGAGAGTGTTGAGTGCAGGTTGCACATCATCAGGTGGTAATTTAAGCTTTGGATAGAGATCCTGAAAAATTAGCACTTTCTCACTTGCCTTTCAAAACGAGCTGCGCACTTACGGCCTTGACTACACAGACTGTCTCACAGACTGTTTCGTTCTCGGGCTTTCACACTATGGGGCAGTATGAAATGGGTCTTTCATGGCTTCAGCTTCTCCATTCCCTGCAAGTCTGGTCATATGTCCACTCACCTCAATGCGCGGTTGGTGAAATCTGCTTCGATGTCGAGTTCGGTATGCTTTCACTACTCAACCTTCTGCTGCGAACTTTCTACCAATGCCGATTAGCGAAAGAGTCGATTAAGCTTTTGGCCCATCTGCAGCATGCGCAGCAACCTCGTATAAAGCATTTATGCCGTTTGACCCGTCTCAAACACTTGAACGCGACAGCTTCCTCTCACTCGAACGCCGTGCTTCAGGCCTCTCATTAATTTCACCAAGCCACTCCACATAAATAGCCTTCTTCAAATACATAATCCGCTTATTTAACCCTCCACAAACTACCTCGTCCCATAACTGACACGGGTCATCATAAACCCCAATTATATCACCGAAGGCAGGTCTTCCAAAAGACGTTAGTCCAACCCAAACCGAAAGGCAAGGTAGCATAGTTCTAACTAATCGTTTACTGCCCGCAACTGGCAGTTTTTATTTATTTGCTAGTTTGCAGGCAAGTTCAAAAGAGATATAGAGTAGAGGTCGAGCTAAAAAAACGACTCCTGATCATTCTTTCAAGTGTTTACAGGAGAAAAACATGCAGCTTATTGAGGTATTAAAAGTTCAGGACAGGAAGCGTTGACAAAGGTGCACGGTGAAGTAATTATCCTTTCCAGTGTTATGGATCCGGTATTCTGCACGAACATGGTATGTCGGCGAACGGCTGTTCGCTGTCGACTGAATAAGGAATAAGCCCATTAAGGTATGCAGAGCCAGCAATATTGCCCTCAGCATGAAGTCCGGTACGGGATTCAGAGTCCCTGAACGCAATCAGAAAGGAAGAGAACTTCCACCGAGTCAGAACCGAAACATTTTAAAAGGTATCCTGAGAGTAGAAAACTAGTGACAGGTCTCGAAAACAAGGGATAGGTTTGCTGAATTTTGATAGTTCTGCGTAGCTTATTCCAGATTGCTATAGCGTTTACCGAACAAAACTGTCAGTATCTAACGGTGCATGCCAAAGGAAGAAAAAAATACATCTCAATGACTGGTGCGCCGACAGTTGTCGAGCTGCTTTAGAGATGTAAATGGGTTAAAAAGGTACAACTGTTTAACAGTTTAAACAGTAAATAGTCCCTTATGTAATCTGGGAAGCCATAACGGGTCGAGACTTGTAAGCTCACAGCGTTGTTGGTAGTACAGAATTCTGTGTTCTGAAAAGAAAAATCTTTTTGTAAAGAAGTGCTGGACAGATTTAATTTTCTTCAATTCACTAGCGTGCATAAGGTTAAATAGAAACGAACAGTATTCCAGACTAGGTATGACATACATTTTAAAAAGGCTGCTTAAAATATTGACGGTTTTAAAATTACTCAGAATAAACCCAGTAATTTGTCATGCTTTCGAGACAATCAAAGCGCAGTGCTCTGACTACTGGAATATGATATGCCCAGATGCTTTAATACTCCGGGCACATTTATGTCGTGACCATCTTTTCTTAGATGGGGCTGATGGTTGTCTCCAATAACCATAACGGAGCACTTTTGCCAAGAAAGCGAAAGGCGCCATGTGCAAAACCAGTGAGCGAAGGCCTAAAGATCAATTTTAAAGGACTCAAGCTCAATACCGTGATCCACCGGTTTATATAGAAAGGCAACTTTTAAATCGTCAGCGTACATAAAGGACCTACCATACTGCAAAACAAACAGGAACAGCATTGACGAAAAGACAAAATAGAAGCGGGTCGAGCACGCTACCCTGAAACTAGACGATACGTCATTCTCTAGTAATTACTGCTTTGCATCCATTATCACGTCAGCCCCGGCAAAAGGCTATTCTCGGATGTATTTACAACCCGCCTAATTCATCATCCGATAATAATGCAAAACTTTGTGAAATTTTTAAATTGGTTTCGGAGTCCAATTTAACATTTAAATAATCGCTGGGGATTTTAATTTTCCTGAAATTGACTGGATTTCAAATTTTTGTCCACCCAGATTTCAGCCTTTCCTAGCTTATGTTAATTTCATACTTGGTGTCAGCTAGTCTGTTCTTCAACAAGAGA
Source organism: Schistocephalus solidus (assembly GCA_017591395.1). Lineage (NCBI taxonomy): Eukaryota > Metazoa > Platyhelminthes > Cestoda > Diphyllobothriidea > Diphyllobothriidae > Schistocephalus > Schistocephalus solidus. The sequence goes on from WEDG01005979.1 coordinate 79,426, forward strand.
CGAACATATTTAAGACCTGATTTCCACAAACGACATTGCTCCGCTCTTCGTTGATGAGGAGCGTTTTGAACGCTCATACGCTCTTATCAGCATGTCGGTCCTACCAAACGCGTATGTTTTTCACCTAGAAGTGACAGTTTGTTTTCTCCTTAAAATCCCACAAATGCCATTCAAGATATAACTCATCCATAAAAACTTCCAATGAGGTTTTCACTGTCTGCTCTTCTATCTAATGTGTTGACCACATTGATTTGTGTCAAGTGTCATCACCAAAATCTGACCTACTATACGAATTTAACTGTACACAATTTCGCCTTTCATTTCCTTTAGTCATGCGTTTTTAAATTTTAAGTCGCAGAAGCTAATAGGTTGTCTTCTCGTAGCAAAAAAACTGGCCAATTCTGGTCATGCATGTTCATGTGCACTCTGCTCAATATTTTAAGAAAAACGAGCTGTATGTCTGATTAGATAAATCCCTAATGGAACGTTGGGTTGCATCCTCATTAGCAACCGATAAGTCGAGGACTACGACTACAATACCAAAAAAATCTCAGAGGTTAGCCCTCTAGCTAATGCAAGCTCACGTCCCTCCAGATAAACAGGAATTTCGATTCCACTTGAATCTTTTCCCGTATAGCTTGCTCCTGGTTCAAATGAATTCGTGTGAACACCACTTCGCTCCTCTCCCAGCTCAGGAATACGCTCAGTTTAGTTTCATTACATGTGAGATCAGTTAATAATAAGATGGCAGGTTTTAGAACAGTAACTTTTGAGCTTGATCCAGATGTGCTGTGCATCACTGAATCCTGGGCTTGCTCTTATTTCCAACTGGAATTTCGCTATAGATAATTCTAATTTTTACCGACAAGACCACACTGAAAAACGTGGTGGTGGTTGCCTTCTGTATATTAAGTCATCCTTTGTACATTTCCACTTTCAGCTAAGCATTTAATCCTTCTCTCGAAATGTATACTTTAAAGTTGTGCAAATTCCCATTAGAAAATTCAAAAGACGACTTGGCGGACCTACGCGCTGCTTTCGATAGCTTCTCTTCAGGCCAGTACAGTTATAGTAAAACTTTGGAACGTAATAGATATTTAAAACATGAAGTCGATAATATTCGTCTGTTTGTGTGGGTTGTCTGAGAGGTGTGCATAGGGGGAAGATGATAAGAAATAGTGTGATAGGTGGCCATATGGTTCCTATTTATTTTCATCCTCCCCCTATGCAACCCTCTCAGACTACCCACACAAACAGACGAATATTATCTATTTCATGTTTTAAATTTTTCGTACGTTCCAAAGTTTCCCTCTAACTGTACTGGCCGGAAAAGAAGTTATGGAAAGCAGCGCCTATGCTCGCCATGTCATCTTTTGAATGTATACTTTGTTCAAGTCACCCTACCACACAATAAAAAGCGGTACTTGACTGTGTTTATGATCGTACTTGTTATTCTGGCAATGAAAGCGAGCTCTCTGAACTATTTTTAACAGTTGCAGAAACTCCATTTGATGTCAAAATAATCGTAGATGATTTTAATCTGCCAGGCATTGACTGACAGGCGAATTCCTCTCCACCAAAACTTCCGAAATTGGTTGATACTATTAAATTTCCAAACATGTCCAAACTGGTTAGCATAGTGACTAGAAATGACAGCATTTTAGCTTTAAGTTTTACAAATAACGTCCAGCCTCTTGTTAGGAATTTCCATCGTGCTCTGTTCACAAGTTATCACGCACTAATTCACTGTTGTTTTCCATTCTTGTTGTGTTCAAGACTTAAAGTGATTTTAAAGTTTCCCTTTCTACAAGGCCCGAGGTAAAATGCAATAACCTCGACTTTGCTAACACAAACCACGTATTAATTAACAATTTTGTAAGGAATCTAGATTGGCATACCATATTTTCAATTAACTTTTTCCATGAGCTATTGCAGAGCCTTACAGAAAATCTCAATGCTTATATCCAGCTTGAGATTTTTAATTCAAATACAGCCTCTTTTGCTGCTCAACATTTTCTCTAAAACAGACATAAACCATTATGAAATTAACGTAACAATCCGTCTGAAAGCTCTTTGTCAAATCACATAAGGATAGCACAGATATTTAAATAAGCTTTGAAAATTAGGCTCACGTGATATAGGCATAGGGAGTCTCGGTCACTAAGTGATGCCAATTCTTCCAAATCTGTTGCTAAACTCTTCCATTTTCGGGCATAGGCTACACGTTTGAACGTCACTCGAACTTTAGTTAACTGTAACCAAAATTTTGTTACAAAGGATTTGGGCTAAGCAGAACTGTTAATTTCATTTTGCCAACCACTTTACCGTTGAAGCTAGCCTCAGTCCCTCATTTCCTCTGCATTCGAATTCAAATTCACATCTAACAACCATTAATTTCTCGCCTTCATGCATGCAAAAAGAAATAGCTAGCCTAAAAAAGTCATATTCCGTTGGAATTGATAACATTCAAATTTCACTTCTTAAACAGTTAAGAGATTTTCACCATTACTAAGCAAAATTTTTCACAGTATTTCTCGAAAAACGGTTTTGTAACTGATTATTGGAAAACGTCTATTATATTTCAAATTTTTGATTCTGGTTCACACTCTGACATTCATAACTATCACGGTGTTCATCAAAAAGCTCAAAATAATGCTAGAGAGCAAAGACAAAATCAAGGCGATCCTATCAAAAAACCAAACTCAGTCCCTCGCATAAAGAGGTTTTTTCAACCGGAATACTCCCCGGTGGAAAGGCTGAAACATCGGAAACTTGTTTTGGAACTACAATCAAGACTGAAGGCTGGCGACCACAATCTGGCTTTTTTCAAGTAAGTTAAAAAGAATACGCATTTTTGCAATGAACCAACCGATTTAACTAAGGACAACGGCAGCCACCTTACTAACGCCAAAACCATCAGGGAACCAATTGCCCAAATAGATGACAGAACTGAGTCCATAACGCCCAGTGTTCTCACTGCAGAAACCATAGAAACCGAAACTCATCAAGAAACAGAAAAGGCATATGATATTGTTGTCAGTGGAGACGCAGACAGGCCCATAAAATTGACGAACGGAACAGGAAGTTTGGTTGGAGCAAAATTGAAGTGTTTGTATACAAATGCCCAAAGCCTTTTATCAAAACCTGACGAGTTAAACATTTGCTTTGCCAAAATGTTTCTGGGTTTGATAGCATTAACCGAAACTTGGCAGTCGGGCAGTATTCGAGATAGTGAGATTACATTGTTTGAGATACCGAATATATTTGAGGGACAGAGAAAATCGACATGTCCTCTACTCCAAAGGACACAAGAAGGACAAAGGGCTAACTTTCTTGCCTGGTTTTCACAAAAACATCAGGCAGCATTAACGAGATTCTTTCAATGCCTCCACTCGGTCTAAGTGATCATGATG
>WEDG01005980.1:0-13055 GCA_017591395.1 Schistocephalus solidus
TAACACGTCGCTATGCGACCGCCTGTGCGCTCTAGTCTGAGTTCAGGGCACAACGGGTCATCGATGTTTCGTAAAGCAGCGGATCGGTGAGGCCCGCCGCACTATCGTCATGATCGATCGCGACCGACAAAACGGGCCCGGTGAAGGCTCGATGGTGAAAGCGTTTCGTCTCCGATGCAAAGGTCGCGGGTTCGATGCCGGAGTGTGCCACACTTGGGATTGGGTGTGACTGGCTGACGACGGCCTAATAGGCCGATGGCCATTCGGTCTCCCTTGTGTCTGTCGGTTCCCCATTATCCGGCATACGCTGCACGCTATGCTGTACCCGCCATATGATGGGAACTCTGGTCACGAGTGCGGGGCACGCGGAACATAAAATGGTGTCGTAAGCAGATCGGTGAGCCACGCACTATCATCATATTCCCGATCGCAACCGACAAAGCAACGAGCCCGTGGCTCAATGGTAGAAGCGTTCGTCTCAAATACCAAAGGTCGCGGGTTCGAGATCCCAGGTGTGCCACGCGGGATTGGGTATGACTGTGCTGATGACGGCTAATAAGCCAGAAATGGCCATTCCGGTCTCCCTTGTCTTTGTCAGTTCCCCATTATCAACATATGCTACGCGTCGCTATGCGACCGCCTGTGAGGCTCTAGTCTGAGTTCAGGGCACAACGGAACATAAATGTTCCTTAAAGCAGATCGGTGAGCCACGCACTATCATCATATTCCCGATCGCAACCGACAAAAGCAACGAGCCCGTGGCTCAATGGTAGAGCGTTCGTCTCAAATACCAAAGGTCGCGGGTTCGAATCCCAGGTGTGCCACACTTGGGATTGGGTATGACTGGCTGATGACGGCTAATAAGCCAGAAATGGCCATTCCGGTCTCCCTTGTCTTTGTCGGTTCCCCATTATCAACATATGCTACACGTCGCTATGCGACCGCCTGTGAGGGCTCTAGTCTGAGTTCAGGGCACAACGGAACATAAATGTTCCTTAAGCAGATCGGTGAGCCACGCACTATCATCATATTCCCGATCGCAACCGACAAAGCAACAGGCCCGTGGCTCAATGGTGAAAGCGTTCGTCTCAAATACCAAAGGTCGCGGGTTCGAATCCCAGGTGTGCCACGCTTGGGATTGGGTATGACTGGCTGATGATGGCTAATAAGCCAGAAATGGCCATTCCGGTCTCCCTTGTCTTTGTCGGTTCCACATTATCAACATATGCTACACGTCGCTATGCGACCGCCTGTGAGGGCTCTAGTCTGAGTTCAGGGCACAACGGAACATAAATGTTCCTTAAGCAGATCGGTGAGCCACGCACTATCATCATATTCCCGATCGCAACCGACAAAGCAACGAGCCCGTGGCTCAATGGTGAAAGCGTTCGTCTCAAATACCAAAGGTCGCGGGTTCGAATCCCAGGTGTGCCACACTTGGGATTGGGTATGACTGGCTGATGACGGCTAATAAAGCCAGAAATGGCCATTCCGGTCTCCCTTGTCTTTGTCGGTTCCCACATTATCAACATATGCTACACGTCGCTATGCGACCGCCTGTGAGGAGCTCTAGTCTGAGTTCCAGGGCACAACGGAACATAAATGTTCCTTAAGCAGATCGGTGAGCCACGCACTATCATCATATTCCCCGATCGCAACCGACAAAAAGCAACGAGCCCGTGGCTCAATGGTGAAGCGTTCGACTCAAATTACCAAAGGTCGCGGGTTCGAATCCCAGGTGTTCCACACTTGAGATTGGGTATGACTGGCTGATGACGGCTAATAAGCCAGAAATGGCAATTCCGGTCTCCCTTGTCTTTGTCGGTTTCCCACATTATCAGACATATGCTACACGTCGCTATGCGACCGCCTGTGAGAGCTCTAGTCATGAGTTCAGGGCGCAACGGAACATAAATGTTCCTTAAGCGAGATCGGTGAGCCGCACACTATCATCATATTCCCGATCGCAACCGACAAAGCAACGAGCCCGTGGCTCAATGGTAGAGCGTTTGACTCAGTTACCAAGGTCGCGGGTTCGAATCCCAGGTGTTTCCACACTTGGGATTGGGTATGACTGGCTGATGACGGCTAATAAGCCAGAAATGGCCATTCCGGTCTCCCCTTGATCTGTCGTTTCCACATTTGCAACATATGCTACACGTCGCTATGCGACCGCCTGTGAGGGCTCTAGTCTGAGTTCCAGGGCACAACGGAACATAAATGTTCCTAAAGCAGATCGGTGAGCCACACACTATCATCATATTGCCGATCACAACCGACAAAGCAACGAGCCCGTGGCTAAATGGTAAAGCGTTTGACTCAGTTACCAAAGATAGCGTTTTCGAAACCCAGGTGTTCCACACTTGGGATTGGGTATGCCTGGCTGATGACGGCTAATAAGCCAGAAATGGCCATTCCGGTCCCCCTTGTCGTTGTCGTTTCCAATTTGCAACATATGCTGCACGTCGCAATGCGAAGCCTGTGAGGGCTATAATCTGAGATCCAGGGCACAACGGAATATAAATGTACCTTAAGCAGATCGGTGAGCCACACACTATTTTCACATTCTTGATCGAAATCGACAAAGCAACCAGCCCGTGGCTCAATGCTGGAGCGTTTGCCTCAGTTACCAAAGCTCGCGGGTTCGAATCCCAGGTGTTCCACACTTGGGATTGGGTATGACTGGCTGATGATGGCTTATAAGCCAGAAATGGCCATTCCGGTCTTCCTTGTCTATGTTGGTTCCTTATTTGCAACATATGCTACACGTCGCTATGCGACCGCCTGTGAGGGCTCTAGTCTGCGTTCCAGGGCACAACGGAACATACATGTTCCTTAAGCAGATCGGTGAGCCACACACTCTCATCATATTCCCGATCGCAACCAACAAAGCAACGAGTCCTTAGCTCAATGGTAGAGCGTTTGACTCAGTAAACATAGATCGCGGGTTCGAATCCCAGGAGTTTCACACTTGGGATTGGGTATGACTGGCTGATGACGGCTAATAAGCCAGAAGTGGCCAATCCGGCGTCCATTATCTTTGTCAGTTCCACATTTGCATCATATGCTACACGTCGCTATGCGACAGCCTGTGAGGGCTCTAGTCTGATTTGCAGTGCAAAACGGAACATGAATGTTTCTTAAGCAGATTGGTGAGCCGCACACTATCATCATATACCCGGTGGCAACCGACAAAGCAACGAGCCCGTGGCTCAATGTGTAGAAAGCGTTTGACTCAATTACCAAAAGTCGCGGGTTTCGAATCCCAGGTGTACCACACTTAGGGATTGGGTATGACTGGCTGATGACGGCTAATAAGCCAGAAATGGCCATTCCGGTCTCCCCTTGTCTTTGTCGGTTTCCACATTATGCAACATATGCTACACGTCGCTATGCGACCGCCTGTGAGGGCTCTAGTCTGAGTTCCAGGGCCAAACGGAAAATAAATGTTCCTTAAGCAGATCGTTGAGCCGCACACTATCATCATATTCCCGATCGCAACCGACAAAAGCAACGAGCCCGTGGCTCAATGGTATAGCGTTTGACTCAGTACTAAAGGTCGCGGGTTCGAATCCAAGGTGATTCACACTAGGGATTGAGTATGACTGGCTGATGATGGCTAATATTGCAGAAATGGCCATTCTGGTCTCCCTTGTCTTTGTTGGTTCCACATTTGCAACATATGCTGCACGTCGCTTTGCGACCGCCTGTGAGGGCTCTCAGTCTGAGTTCAGGGCACAACGGAACATAAATATTCCTTTAGCAGATCGGTGAGCCCGCACACTATATCATATTCCCGATCGCAACCGACAAAGCAACGAGCCCGTGGCTCAATGGTAGAAAGCGTTTGACTCAGTTACCAAAGGTCGCGGGTTCGAATCCCAGGTGTGCCACACTAGGGATTGGGTATGACTGGCTGATGACGGCTAATAAGCCAGAAAATGGCCATTCCGGTCTCCCCTTGTCTTTGTCGGTTCCACATTTTGCAACATATGCTCACGTCGCTATGCGACCGCCTGTGAGGGCTCTAGTCTGAGCTTCAGGGCACAACGGAACATAAATGTTCCTTCAAGCAGATCGGTGAGAAGCACACTATCATCATATTCCCGATCGCAACCGACAAAAGCAACGAGCCCGTGGTCAATGGTAGAGCGTTTGACTCAGTTACCAAAGGTCGCGGGTTCGAATCCCAGGTGTTCCACACTTGGGATTGGGTATGACTGGCTGATGACGGCTAATAAGCCAGAAATGGCCATTCCGGTCTCCCTTGTCTTTGTCGGTTCCACCTTATCAACATATGCTACACGTCGCTATGCGACCGCCTGTGAGGGCTCTACTCTGAGTTCCAGGGCACAACGGAACATACATGTTCCTTAAGCAGATCGGTGAGCCGCACACTATCATCATATTCCCGATCGAAACCGACAAAGCACCAGCCTGTGGCTCCAATGGTAGGAGCGTTTGACTCACTTACCAAAGGTCGCGGGTTCCGAATCCTAGGTGTTGCCACACTTGGGATTGGGTATGACTGGCTGATGACGGCTAATAAGCCAGAAATGGCCATTCCGGTCTCCCTTGTCTTTGTCGGTTTCCACATTTATGCAACATATGCTGCACGTCGCTATGCGACCGCCTGTGAGGGCTCTAGTCTGAGTTCCAGGGCACAACGGAACATACATGTTCCTTAAGCAGATCGGTGAGCCACACACTATCATCATATTCCCGATCGCAACCGACAAAACAACGAGCCCGTGGCTCAATGGTAGAGCGTTTGACTCAATTACCAAAGGTCGCGGGTTCGAATCCCAGGTGTGCCCCACTTGGGATTGGGTATGACTGGCTGATGACGGCTAATAAGCCAGAAATGGCCATTCCGGTCTCCCTTGTCTTTGTCGGTTTCCACTTATCAGCATATGCTACACGTCGCTATGTGACCACCTGTGATGGCTCTAGTCTGAGCTCCAGGGCACAACGGAACATACATGTTCCTTAAGCAGATCTGTTAGCCACACACTATCATCATATTCTCGATCGCAACCGACAAAAGAACGAGACCGTGGCTCAATGGTAGAGCGTTCGACTCAATTACCAAAGGTCGCGGGTTCGAATCCCAGGTGTGCCACACTTGGGATTGGGTATGACTGGCTGATGACGGCTAATAAGCCAGAAATGGCCATTCCGGTCTCCCTTGTCTTTGTCGGTTCCACCTTATCAACATATGCTACACGTCGCTATGCGACCGCCTGTGAGGGCTCTAGTCTGAGCTCCAGGGCACAACGGAACATACATGTTCCTTAAGCAGATCGGTGAGCCGCACACTATCATCATATTCCCGATCGCAACCGACAAAACAACGAGCCCGTGGCTCAATGGTAGAGCGTTCGACTCAATTACCAAAGGTCGCGGGTTCGAATCCCAGGTGTTCCACACTTGGGATTGGGTATGACTGGCTGATGACGGCTAATAAGCCAGAAATGGCCATTCCGGTCTCCCCTTGTCTTTGTCGGTTCCACACTTATCAACATATGCTACACGTCGCTATGCGACCGCCTGTGAGGGCTCTAGTCTGAGCTCCAGGGCACAACGGAACATACATGTTCCTTAAGCAGATCGGTTAGCCACACACTATCATCATATTCCCGATCGCAACCGACAAAACAACGAGCCCGTGGCTCAATGGTGAAGCGTTCGACTCAGTTACCAAAAGGTCGCGGGTTCGAATCCCAGGTGTGCCACACTTGGGATTGGGTATGACTGGCTGATGACGGCTAATAAGCCAGAAATGGCCATTCCGGTCTCCCTTGTCTTTGTCGGTTCCACCTTATCAACATATGCTACACGTCGCTATGCGACCGCCTGTGAGGGCTCTAGTCTGAGCTCCAGGGCACAACGGAACATACATGTTCCTTAAGCAGATCGGTGAGCCACACACTATCATCATATTCCGACGCAACCGACAAAACAACGAGCCCGTGGCTCAATGGTAGAGCGTTTGACTCAATTACCAAAGGTCGCGGGTTCGAATCCCAGGTGTGCCACACTTGGGATTGGGTATGACTGGCTGATGACGGCTAATAAGCCAGAAATGGCCATTCCGGTCTCCCTTGTCTTTGTCGGTTCCACCTTAACAACATATGCTACACGTCGCTATGCGACCGCCTGTGAGGGCTCTAGTCTGAGCTCCAGGGCACAACGGAACATACATGTTCCTTAAGCAGATCGGTTAACCACACACTATCATCATATTCCCGATCGCAACCGACAAAACAACGAGCCCGTGGCTCAATGGTAGAGCGTTCGACTCAATTACCAAATGTCTCGGGTTCGAATCCCAGGTGTGCCACACTTGGGATTGGGTATGACTGGCTGATGACGGCTAATAAGCCAGAAATGGCCATTCCGGTCTCCCTTGTCTTTGTCGGTTCCACCTTATCAACATATGCTACACGTCGCTATGCGACCGCCTGTGAGGGCTCTAGTCTGAGCTCCAGGGCACAACGGAACATACATGTTCCTTAAGCAGATCGGTTAACCACACACTATCATCATATTCCCGATCGCAACCGACAAAACAACGAGCCCGTGGCTCAATGGTGAGCGTTCGACTCAATTACCAAAGGTCGCGGGTTCGAATCCCAGGTGTGCCACACTTGGGATTGGGTATGACTGGCTGATGACGGCTAATAAGCCAGAAATGGCCATTCCGGTCTCCCTTGTCTTTGTCGGTTCCACCTTATCAACATATGCTACACGTCGCTATGCGACCGCCTGTGAGGGCTCTAGTCTGAGCTCCAGGGCACAACGGAACATACATGTTCCTTAAGCAGATCGGTTAACCACACACTATCATCATATTCCCGATCGCAACCGACAAAACAACGAGCCCGTGGCTCAATGGTAGAGCGTTCGACTCAATTACCAAAGGTCGCGGGTTCGAATCCCAGGTGTGCCACACTTGGGATTGGGTATGACTGGCTGATGACGGCTAATAAGCCAGAAATGGCCATTCCGGTCTCCCTTGTCTTTGTCGGTTCCACCTTATCAACATATGCTACACGTCGCTATGCGACCGCCTGTGAGGGCTCTAGTCTGAGCTCCAGGGCACAACGGAACAAACATGTTCCTTAAGCAGATCGGTTAACCACACACTATCATCATATTCCCGATCGCAACCGACAAAACAACGAGCCCGTGGCTCAATGGTAGAGCGTTCGACTCAATTACCAAAAGGTCGCGGGTTCGAATCCCAGGTGTGCCACACTTGGGATTGGGTATGACTGGCTGATGACGGCTTATAAGCCAGAATGGCCATTCCGGTCTCCCTTGTCTTTGTCGGTTCACCTTATCAACATATGCTACACGTCGCTATGCGACCGCCTGTGAGGGCTCTAGTCTGAGCTCCAGGGCACAACGGAACAAACATGTTCCTTAAGCAGATCGGTTAACCACACACTATCATCATATTCCCAATCGTAAACGACAACACAATGAACCCGAGGCTCAATTGTAGAGCATTTGACTCAATTACCAAAGGTCGCGTGTTTGAATCCCAGGTGTGCCACACTTGGGATTGGGTATGACTGGCTGATGACGGCTAATAAGCCAGAAATGGCCATTCCAGTCTCCCTTGTCTTTGTCGGTTCCACCTTATCAACATTTGCTACAAGTCGCTATGCGACCGCCTGTGAGGGCTCTAGTCTGAGCTCCAGGGCACAACGGAACATACATGTTCCTTAAGCAGATCGGTGAGCCGCACACTATCATCATATTCCCGATCGCAACCGACAAAACAACGAGCCCGTGGCTCAATGGTGAGCGTTCGACTCAATTACCAAAGGTCGCGGGTTCGAATCCCAGGTGTGCCACACTTGGGATTGGGTATGACTGGCTGATGACGGCTAATAAACCAGAAATGGCCATTCCGGTCTCCCTTGTCTTTGTCGGTTCCACCTTATCAACATATGCTACACGTCGCTATGCGACCGCCTGTGAGGGCTCTAGTCTGAGCTCCAGGGCACAACGGAACATACATGTTCCTTAAGCAGATCGGTGAGCCACGCACTATCAGCATATTCCCGATCGCAACCGACAAAGCAACGAGCCCGTGGCTCAGTGGTAGAGCGTTCGACTCAATTACCAAAGGTCGCGGGTTCGAATCCCAGGTGTGCCACACTTGGGATTGGGTATGACTGGCTGATGACGGCTAATAAGCCAGAAATGGCCATTCCGGTCTCCCTTGTCTTTGTCGGTTCCACCTTAACAACATATGCTACACGTCGCTATGCGACCGCCTGTGAGGGCTCTAGTCTGAGCTCCAGGGCACAACGGAACAAACATGTTCCTTAAGCAGATCGGTTAACCACACACTATCATCATATTCCCAATCGCAACCGACAAACACAACGAGCCCGTGGCTCAATTGTAGAGCGTTTGACTCAATTACCAAAGGTCGCGGGTTCGAATCCCAGGTGTGCCACACTTGGGATTGGGTATGACTGGCTGATGACGGCTAATAAGCCAGAAATGGCCATTCCGGTCTCCCTTGTCTTTTGTCGGTTCCACCTTAACAACATATGCTACACGTCGCTATGCGACCGCCTGTGAGGGCTCTAGTCTGAGCTCCAGGGCACAACGGAACATACATGTTCCTATAGCAGATCGGTTAACCACACACTATCATCATATTCCCGATCGCAACCGACAAAAACAACGAGCCCGTGGCTCAATTGTAGAGCGTTCGACTCAATTACCAAAGGTCGCGGGTTCGAATCCCAGGTGTGCCACACTTGGGATTGGGTATGACTGGCTGATGACGGCTAATAAGCCAGAAATGGCCATTCCGGTCTCCCTTGTCTTTTGTCGGTTCCACCTTATCAACATATGCTACACGTCGCTATGCGACCGCCTGTGAGGGCTCTAGTCTGAGCTCCAGGGCACAACGGAACAAACATGTTCCTTAAGCAGATCGGTTAACCACACACTATCATCATATTCCCAATCGCAACCGACAAAAACAACGAGCCCGTGGCTCAATTGTAGAGCGTTCGACTCAATTACCAAAGGTCGCGGGTTCGAATCCCAGGTGTGCCACACTTGGGATTGGGTATGACTGGCTGATGACGGCTAATAAGCCAGAAATGGCCATTCCAGTCTCCCTTGTCTTTTGTCGGTTCCACCTTATCAACATATGCTACACGTCGCTATGCGACCGCCTGTGAGGGCTCTAGTCTGAGCTCCAGGGCACAACGGAACAAACATGTTCCTTAAGCAGATCGGTTAACCACACACTATCATCATATTCCCAATCGCAACCGACCACACAACGAGCCCGTGGCTCAATTGTAGAGCGTTTGACTCAATTACCAAAGGTCGCGGGTTCGAATCCCAGGTGTGCCACACTTGGGATTGGGTATGACTGGCTGATGACGGCTAATAAGCCAGAAATGGCCATTCCGGTCTCCCTTGTCTTTTGTCAGGTTCCACCTTAACAACATATGCTACACGTCGCTATGCGACCGCCTGTGAGGGCTCTAGTCTGAGCTCCAGGGCACAACGGAACATACATGTTCCTATAAGCAGATCGGTTAACCACACACTATCATCATATTCCCAATCGCAACCGACAAAACAACGAGCCCGTGGCTCAATTGTAGAGCGTTTGACTCAATTACCAAAGGTCGCGGGTTCGAATCCCAGGTGTGCCACACTTGGGATTGGGTATGACTGGCTGATGACGGCTAATAAGCCAGAAATGGCCATTCCGGTCTCGCTTGTCTTTTTAGGTTCCACCTTAACAACATATGCTACACGTCGCTATGCGACCGCCTGTGAGGGCTCTAGTCTGAGCTTCAGGGCACAACGGAACATACATGTTCCTATAGCAGATCGGTTAACCACACACTATCATCATATTCCCGATCGCAACCGACAAAAAAACGAGCCCGTGGCTCAATTGTAGAGCGTTCGACTCAATAACCAATGGTCACGGGTTCGAATCCCAGGTGTGCCACACTTGGGATTGGGTATGACTGGCTGATGACGGCTAATAAGCCAGAAATGGCCATTCCGGTCTCCCTTGTCTTTTGTTGGTTCCACCTTATCAACATATGCTACACGTCGCTATGCGACCGCCTGTGAGGGCTCTAGTCTGAGCTCCAGGGCACAACGGAACAAACATGTTCCTTAAGCAGATCGGTTAACCACACACTATCATCATATTCCCGATCGCAACCGACCAAAACAACGAGCCCGTGGCTCAATGGTAGAGCGTTCGACTCAATTACCAAAGGTCGCGGGTTCGAATCCCAGGTGTGCCACACTTGGGATTGGGTATGACTGGCTGATGACGGCTAATAAGCCAGAAATGGCCATTCCGGTCTCCCTTGTCTTTGTCGGTTCCACCTTATCAACATATGCTACACGTCGCTATGCGACCGCCTGTGAGGGCTCTAGTCTGAGCTCCAGGGCACAACGGAACATACATGTTCCTTAAGCAGATCGGTTAACCACACACTATCATCATATTCCCAATCGCAACCGACCAAACAACGAGCCCGTGGCTCAATTGTAGAGCGTTTGACTCAATTACCAAAGGTCGCGGGTTCGAATCCCAGGTGTGCCACACTTGGGATTGGGTATGACTGGCTGATGACGGCTAATAAGCCAGAAATGGCCATTCCGGTCTCCCTTGTCTTTGTCGGTTTCCACCTTATCAACATATGCTACACGTCGCTATGCGACCGCCTGTGAGGGCTCTAGTCTGAGCTTCAGGGCACAACGGAACATACATGTTCCTATAGCAGATCGGTTAACCACACACTATCATCATATTCCCAATCGCAACCGACAAAACAACGAGCCCGTGGCTCAATTGTAGAGCGTTTGACTCAATTACCAAAGGTCGCGGGTTCGAATCCCAGGTGTGCCACACTTGGGATTGGGTATGACTGGCTGATGACGGCTAATAAGCCAGAAATGGCCATTCCGGTCTCCCTTGTCTTTTGTAGGTTCCACCTTATCAACATATGCTACACGTCGCTATGCGACCGCCTGTGAGGGCTCTAGTCTGAGCTTCAGGGCACAACGGAACATACATGTTCCTATAGCAGATCGGTTAACCACACACTATCATCATATTCCCAATCGCAACCGATAAAACAACGAGCCCGTGGCTCAATGGTAGAGCGTTCGACTCAATTACCAAAGGTCGCGGGTTCGAATCCCAGGTGTGCCACACTTGGGATTGGGTATGACTGGCTGATGACGGCTAATAAGCCAGAAATGGCCATTCCGGTCTCCCTTGTCTTTGTCGGTTCCACCTTATCAACATATGCTACACGTCGCTATGCGACCGCCTGTGAGGGCTCTAGTCTGAGCTCCAGGGCACAACGGAACAAACATGTTCCTTAAGCAGATCGGTTAACCACACACTATCATCATATTCCCAATCGCAACCGACCACACAACGAGCCCGTGGCTCAATTGTAGAGCGTTCGACTCAATTACCAAAGGTCGCGGGTTCGAATCCCAGGTGTGCCACACTTGGGATTGGGTATGACTGGCTGATGACGGCTAATAAGCCAGAAATGGCCATTCCGGTCTCCCTTGTCTTTGTCGGTTTCCACCTTATCAACATATGCTACACGTCGCTATGCGACCGCCTGTGAGGGCTCTAGTCTGAGCTCCAGGGCACAACGGAACATACATGTTCCTTAAGCAGATCGGTTAACCACACACTATCATCATATTCCCGATCGCAACCGACAAAACAACGAGCCCGTGGCTCAATGGTAGAGCAGATTCGACTCAATTACCAAAGGTCGCGGGTTCGAATCCCAGGTGTGCCACACTTGGGATTGGGTATGACTGGCTGATGACGGCTAATAAGCCAGAAATGGCCATTCCGGTCTCCCTTGTCTTTGTCGGTTCCACCTTATCAACATATGCTACACGTCGCTATGCGACCGCCTGTGAGGGCTCTAGTCTGAGCTCCAGGGCACAACGGAACATACATGTTCCTATAGCAGATCGGTTAACCACACACTATCATCATATTCCCGATCGCAACCGACAAAACAACGAGCCCGTGGCTCAATTGTAGAGCGTTCGACTCAATTACCAAAGGTCGCGGGTTCGAATCCCAGGTGTGCCACACTTAAGATTGGGTATGACTGGCTGATGACGGCTAATAAGCCAGAAATGGCCATTCCGGTCTCCCTTGTCTTTTTAGGTTCCACCTTAACAACATATGCTACACGTCGCTATGCGACCGCCTGTGAGGGCTCTAGTCTGAGCTCCAGGGCACAACGGAACAAACATGTTCCTTAAGCAGATCGGTTAACCACACACTATCATCATATTCCCAATCGCAACCGACCACACAACGAGCCCGTGGCTCAATTGTAGAGCGTTTGACTCAATTACCAAAGGTCGCGGGTTCGAATCCCAGGTGTGCCACACTTGGGATTGGGTATGACTGGCTGATGACGGCTAATAAGCCAGAAATGGCCATTCCGGTCTCCCTTGTCTTTTGTCGGTTCACCTTATCAACATATGCTACACGTCGCTATGCGACCGCCTGTGAGGGCTCTAGTCTGAGCTCCAGGGCACAACGGAACAAACATGTTCCTATAAGCAGATCGGTTAACCACACACTATCATCATATTCCCAATCGCAACCGACAAAACAACGAGCCCGTGGCTCAATGGTAGAGCGTTCGACTCAATTACCAAAGGTCGCGGGTTCGAATCCCAGGTGTGCCACACTTGGGATTGGGTATGACTGGCTGATGACGGCTAATAAGCCAGAAATGGCCATTCCGGTCTCCCTTGTCTTTGTCGGTTTCACCTTATCAACATATGCTACACGTTGCTATGCAACCGCCTGTGAGAGCTCTAGTCTGAGCTCCAGGGCACAACGGAACATACATGTTCCTTAAGCAGATCGGTTAACCCACACTATCATCATATTCCCAATCGCAACCGACAAAACAACGAGCCCGTGGCTCAATTGTAGAGCGTTTCGACTCAATTACCAAAGGTCGCGGGTTCGAATC